>WOVY01006660.1:0-19488 GCA_013436015.1 Rhipicephalus annulatus
TCCTCTTTCTTTATATCTCCTTCCCTTTCGTGCACATCTTTCTCTATTTCTCTTTCTTTCTCTGCTATGCTTTGCTCGCTCCCCCGTCCTCTTTCCCTCCTCAGCCTCACATCTCTCCTTCTCATCTCTCTTTCCCTTTCCCACTTCCTTGCTATACAACACTACTGTACTATCCCATACAACGCTATGCTTTGTTTTGCTGGCGTGCCTGGACGGCCAAGTGGTTACCATGCTCACCTTCAGATAGTGGTACGCGGGTTGGAATCCCCACCACGTGAAGAATTTTCTTTTTGTCATAATTTTTCTCTTTCTGTCTTTGTCTGCCTGCGTACTCGTTCTCTCGTTAATCTGAGTTCTCACGTTTCACGCCGGACAAAGTGGCGCAGTTAGAGAGCATCACCGCCGGGGTGTACATGTGTCGGGATGGTGTATAGGGGAAGAGAAGGCGGCAGAGAGAACTCGCGCCGGTGAGTCATTGCGTTGCCCACGCTAGAAAGGTACAAGGTAGAAGACCCTTCATGATGATCATAGTTTCTGTGAACAGCTAACGGCACAACGAAAAGGACAACAGCTCCTCTGTGCAAAAGAGAGAGATACAGTGAGAGAGAGAGAGAGAGAGAGAGAGAAAAATATGGCGAGGTTTAGCGTTGCACGTATGAGCATTGCATGGAGAGAATCTAGGGGCATGTAAAATGAAAGCGCCCTGACCACTAAGAGGCCACTACTACCCTTTGACGTGATGTGACCTACCAGTGGCGTTGCAGAAGTCGCAGCGTTGCGAGAAGTCGCATCTCGTTTCTGACGGGCAATCGTCGGTGTTATAATCAGCACCCACCGAAATGTTAGATGACGTCCGCTTCACGTTTATTGCTCTGCTGACAACGTATATTGGCAGCCCCGCCGCGGTGGTCTAGTGGCTAAGGCACTCGGCTGCTGACCCGCAGGGCGCGAGTTCGAATCCCGGCTGCGGCGGCTGCATTTCCGATGGAGGCGGAAATGTAGTAGCCCGTGTGCTCAGATTTGGGGTGCACGTTAAAGAACCCCAGGTGGTCCAAATTTCCGGAGCCCTCTACTACGGCGCTCTCTCATAATCATAGAGTGGTTTTGGGACGTTAAACCCCACATATCAATCAATCAACGTATATTGGCAGAGTGCGTAGCTCGGAGGAACATTAGTAAGCATAATACTGTGAGCATGTGTAAATGGTGATGCCAACCGAGGAAGCCAAGACTAAGGCATGTTGTTGGCTTCGTAGATTGAGCAAATCTTTACTGTACAAAAAGTGACCTATAGTCATACATACTTGAGGAAATGACGCGCAATGAAGGACACAACAAAAGAACAAACACACAGAACGAAGCGCTTCGTCCAGTGTGTTTTTTTTTTCGTTGTGTCCTTCATTGCGCGTCATTTCATCAAGTATGCTGCCCCAACTGGCCCAGACCGCTATCCTCCAAAATAACATAGACGCCCACACAAGGCACAGTAGTGCTTCGTGCGTGCGCTGTGTTTATCTTCATGCCTCATCTGGTTTGGGCAGATAAAAACTTGCTTAGGATGAACGCTGTCATGCGCTACACCGCCAAGGCAATTAAGCACCTTTGATCGTGCACCCACTGGGTCGTTTTTTGCAGCCAAACACTCAGCACCATCTCTCACCACGCGTGAGCTGCGCGTATACTTGCATAGCATGAGAGGAAGCGTGCTTAAGTTCCGCAGGTATGTGCACCTGCAGCAGGAACAACAGGGAGCTTCACATTTGGCGCCTCATAGCACATCGCTTAACTCAGTGCACTATAACCATCGGCATTGCCAAAGAAGCCAACTTGGTTTACAATACAGCGCAAGCATGGGTTCGGGGACACTAAGCGGGTTGTTTTCATTGCGTTACGTTCAGACGCTTTTACTCCAAGACTCCCAGTTTAGAGAAGTAATGGCACGAGCCAAATTTTTTTTTTCATGCCATCTTTGACTAGATGCTTTCATCGCAGGCTCCTTTCACAAGGCCACAAAAAATAGAGGCCCCGGGGAGAAGAGCCTATACTGAGACAACGTATGCACTCAGCGAAATATAAACAGCATTTATCCTTATCAAAACATTTTAGGTCACCGTTTCGACCTACCACGACAAGAACATGCGCAGACACAAGCAAAAACTTTCATCTATCATGCCGCCATACAGCAGTACACTTTCGCTTATCAGTGCATGCGCTCTCGGAAAAATTGAGCTGCTCGCCAGAGGCCTCGGGGTGGTCATTTCTCTGAAAAACTTGTTCTGCTGCTTTTAATTGATAAAAGTTCTTTCAAGTACACCCGCGTGTAAATACCTCCTCTGGCTGTGCACAGATCCGTCCACGAGAACGACGAAAACAGCAGCGCAATGTCTTGGACAAGGTATGCCGCATGCAGTGTCTCCTGCTCTATCGCAGGCTTGGCGGAATATTTTTTATTTATCTTCTCAACCATGATCATTTACGACTGGTGAGTTGTCCTCACATTATGGGCCATTATTTGTGATACTTTTACGTTACGCTGTGAGATACGTATGTCACGGATTAAAACATACCGAGATAGTTTTTCTTTCTATCCTTTTCGAAGGGGAGGGGTAAGTAGTTGAATGCAACACCCCAATAACAATATATTAGAGAACAGCAGAACGCTTCGAATTACAGGTCATAGGTGCAATTTCCAATGAACATAGATTGTTTCATTGCGGTATTTCTCGTCATGCGCAGTTCTGTGTAGCAAAGCAATTTCATGTGTGTGCCTTCTTGAAAAACGTAGAATAACAAATTCTAAAAAGAAAAAACTACTATTTAAGTCTGCAATCTGGCTGTTGATAGGAAAGGAAAAAATTATGTATACGCGTGTGGAACGAAATTTAGTGTAATAGTAATAGTAGTAGCAGCAGTAAAAAACTTCATTAGCAAAGAAACCTGATAGGCTAGAACACAAGCTTCCCGAAGATTTAGTGTGATGTGATTATTTGGATAGATTTACTTGGTTTCGAACTTTGGTGTTCTATTTCATAACAGATCATATGCATTTTCTAGAAAACAAAGAAAGTGAACTGTTCCTGTCCCGGTTAGGATCCATGCAGTTCATGTTCAACTAACTAAAACAGTTACTGATGAGACAGACATGCTCGACACAATTGTAACAAAGAAACCACGGTGAAAAAAGTTATCTGATAAAAAAAAACATGGCAACGTTAAGAGTCTTATTATTAATCGATTCGTGTTGATAGTAGTGATATCACGCAAATAATGAAAACAAAAACCCGTCCTTTTTGCATTTTTTATTTATATCGCCCACTATTTTCCGGAAATTTATAGAGTTGTAGCGACAGGGAGTAGCCCTTGCTGCATCACGCAGCGTTGCATCTGTAACTACACAGACCAAGCAGACTGAAATTTGAATTCGCCGCCAGATTACAACGGTAGTCAAGTGTACAATCACTTTCCTGTGTACTCCCTGTTCCTCTGAAAGGTTAACCGACAGTATCGAGAATACTCGAGACATTCTTAAGTGGGACCTGTTTCAAAGATTCTTTTTTAATATTATTGTTCCGTTTGATATACGCATCCTGTGCACGGTTCTTTAATAACAATCAGCAGCTCTAGTTGTATCGAGTTACTTAAAAATCAAGCCCCACTATCCACAAGAGTGCGTGAATCACATCGGCAAATTATATCAGATGTGATGCTTGCCTTTAAATGTACTGTAATTATTGAAAGTTTGACAGAAAGTTGGATGCGTCTGTCGTCATATAAGCGTTATGAAATTTGGGCTGGTATGAATTCTAGGCGTTCTTATTTATCATTTGTAAGACAATGTATTCCAATCATTCAAGCAAACTAACACATTTCGTATGGATTTTACTGTCTGTGAAGTTCCTATATGGAATGGGGCAGTTTGGGCTAGTTGGTATGACATTACGATAGTTACAGCGCGAGGACAGAACGACTACAAAGAGACAAGAAGGAGAAGAAGGACACGAGCTCGTGTCCTTCGTATCCTTATTGTCTCTTTGTCGTCGTTGTGTTCTCGTGCTATAACTAACGTCCAATATGGAAGTGAGGCAAGATCCACCGATACCGAGTGAACGATCAAATCCACACGGCGGCACCAATTCCGCTAGTGGAGGCATGCCTGTAGGTGATCGAGTATTAATCGCTGACTTTCGCACACTTGAATCCGGGCCTGTCAAGTTAGTGATCGCCGCCACCATTGTACAAGAAACCGAACTTACCGCATTCCACCATGAAGCATTGCGTCAGCCAGCTGCCCCCATTGAACACACAGAGAATTCAAAGTGACTGGCCCCCGAGGTCGACGTAAAGGCAAAAACAAAGTGACAGCGAAGCGGGAAAAAAAAAAGTCGGGGCGAATGATTCTATCGGCAGCTGAGGGGAGGGAGCGTGCCGGAAGACGCTGAGCGTTTCTTTTGGCCCGCCGGCAGTGACTCGGGTTACGCCACCAGGCCGGGGGGATCGGCAAGTGAGAGCGGCTGCTCTTGTCCGTTCATCGCGGCCGTATACAGCAGGCACGCACGCACCACTGCCTCGGGGCAGAAGGCTGCGAGGATGGCAGTGGTGCCGCGAGGCACTCCGGAAGTGGACAAGTGGAAACTGCCGACTCGGCCTGCACCGAGTATTGGGTGACGGCGACAGCTGAGCCGACGTAGCACCACGAAAAAGCAATGCTGCGTGCAGCCGGTGGGGCGCGCCTTCTGTCTACGGGGTTCCTCGCTGTCCTGCCTTCGTCGTTCCTCCTTCGAGGCCGGAAACACGCAGAACAGAAAAGGAGTCAACGGCAAGGATACTCGCGCCATCTCTCACTGCGCCAACAGTCCGCGCTCTTGTCAACCAACGCTCTAAAATGAGGGCAGGTGGCGAGCATCGCCCCAGGGCGTGTTGCAAAGGCTCCCGCCTGTGCAGCACAAAGCGCTAAGGAGCTTCGATGATATAAAACCTAATCAGTAATTTGTCTACTGCAATAAGAGTTCGAAAGGTTGATTTTGATTACACAAACGTCTTTCGTTTTTCGTACGCAAATATGCACCCCTTCCAACACATTGGAGAGCGCACCTTTTCTAGGAGCGAGGAAGCTGCACTGAACGTCGGGATGACTGGTTGGAATTTCGCTCAACGCATTCGGCATCCGTGGGCCAGCGAAAACAGGCTCGAGCTCCACGCGCCGTTTCGTCACTATGCACAGGGTTGTGTGCACCCGAAGGCACCTCGAGTCGCTCTTCTGTTTTGGTTTCTGGGCGCAGAGGCACCGCCGGATCAGCCGAATTGAATCCGGGCTGCGTCGCTTCGCTCGGGAATCCTCTGTCAAAAGGCTGCGGCTCGGTGACGGCTGCCCGAGCAGTACCATAAAATAAGTCGCGTGCGGCCTACAGCTAGATACTATGGGGACCTCCGCCTTTCTCTCTCTCTCTTTCTTTCTTACTTGTTGGCACAGCCTGGTGCCCTAGCTGCCTATCTCTGTGGTGGAAATGGGCACCCGGTGGCAGCCGGGGCTCACACGGCCTTTTTTTTCGTCTTGGGTGCAAGAAGCTAAGAGACAGATGGCGCTAAGTCTTGGCGCGTATTCCTGGAAGATGAAATGCACAGCGCGGGCGACAGAGGCGGTTATGATCGCGTCCAAACGCGCCGCCGCCGGGCGCAGCTTTCGCAGTGGGGCCAGGAGAGGGCGCGCTCGGCTCATTTGCGAGTGCTAGCTCGCGGCCGCACTTACCGAGGGGATTCGCCAAAGAAAACATACGACGCCGCCACACGGCCAGAGAGGCTGGATAACTGCGGATGTGCGGCCCATTCAAGACGAAATAGTCTCTACCCCTTCCAACAGACGTTTGTGACCTCGCTGCCACACCACCCTTGTTCACCCCCTTAACAGTTTATGTGCCGATTTGCGGGAATTCGGGGCTCGTAGAAGGTCCTCTGTGTAATGAGTTTCTTTCAGTGCTAAACTACTGAGCATACCCTATCGACGGTGGTACACTTCATCATATATAAACGAGTGGCCGCGTACGCATACAACGTCTGCATTAAGCACGCAATCTATACCTGCATAGAACTTCGCGCCCTCCTACCCAAAGATACATTTTTTTTTGCCATTCACTCTGTGAATTCTTCTAGCTCCTATCTGTATTCTTATATGTAGTATATTTCAGAAGTGAAAAATTCACGCTCGTCAGTATTCCGCATAAGATCACAGCATTCGCACAGTTCCCTCTTAAAGTGCGTATGATACTGACACCACAAATATTGCATTTTTGAAACGATAATGCATTGTATATTTATGGTCCTGATAAATGCTTTGAGAACATTTCGTAGCCAATAATATGTTCACAAAAATGCAACGCATTCAAGCTCCGGTCACGAAAAAAAAAGACGTTTTCATTTGTATGGGCTATTGCTTAGCTTTGATGTTTTGGTTTGCATGAACTACGGCTCAGCGTTGGATTCACGAAACAGTAATGTATAAAGCAAACATGAAAACATCAGTTTTCATAGGGCTGAGCTTTTCCTCTAGATAGCGAAACGGCCGATACCGGTTACGAAATGTGCGAGCATTTTCGGGACCTCCTTTCTCACGTTCCCCCTTATTTTTTTTATTTATCAGTAACTGCAGTACATAGCCTCATAAAAAAAACATGTTTCCAACATTCCGATAAGTTCAAATTTATAAGGCTTGTGCCAGCATCGCCGTATACATTAGCTATGATGGAAACACACAAAACTCACGTTATCGCACACCTACACATGGTGCTACATCGCTTGCCTTAAAAGCACACAGCTTGGATTTTTTTTGTCTACCTAGTGAAAATCTCTTCATAGCCATGATTCTCCAACGAGCGATCAAGTAGAAGCAAAAAGGCACTGCATTACTTATGAACAGGAATCTATACTCGGTAAACGTGTCCACTGATCGCAAAACGCTCGAGAATAATCCGATTTGGCGAACAGAAACAAACGTGGGCGGAGAACAAAAAAAGGCGCATGAAATCACGCGCCCACGGCAAGAGGGTGTTGTGATCGGCCCCCATGTCTGGGCGCCGCTTGGACGCGTGGAATGGTTCCGGCTTCGCAGCGCGTCCTGAGACGTCCAGAATCGGCAACAACACAGCAGTAGTACTGCGAATTCCTTAGAGTCGTCGGCTCGTCTTGCCAAAAGCCCTTTGGGCACGCACGACCGACGGATTACCGAGGGGGGGCTGTTCGCTGTCTGGGCTGCCTAGAAGGAGTGGTCATTGCTTGGGTCGTCAACATTCAGCGGACAATGAGCCGAGCGCTTTGTATCCATCTTCGGGGACATTCCTCACGTTCCATGGCGCCTTTCCCGAGCGATGTCTCCTCGAAGAGTCATCTCGGCGCGTACGACTCCCCGTTCTCGCACTGTGCCAGTGGTGTCGTGTATTGTGTGTGTTACACCCTCGCCGGGCAGAGAACTGGGCGGGCCTCTCCTCCCTTCCTGGGTTGGAAAGGAGGCGGTGTGACTTTCTCCCTTCGGGGGCATAAAAAACGCGAGCGCAAGACGCTCGGAGAGAGAGCTTCCTTCCATCATCTAGTATGATGCTTACTCCATGTAACACGCTACCTTCAACATCATGTAAAATAGTGTAAATAAATCGTTCAAGTTATCAGCTCCGGCTCCTCGGCCCGTCTTCGCCCTGACCCTTGGATGGCTCCGGGCCCGACAAATTCCCCCAGTCACGACAGTGGATGGCAGCGGTGGGATGATCTGCGCAGGAATTCGACTCCGGCTTGGTGAGTGCACGACCTTTTCTCCTTGAGAGTTGCCAGGCTTAAATTAGTTCTTCCTGGTAACAAGAGTGTTGGAAGCCTGTTCACGGGAACCTTGCTTCAACGCTTTCCCTTGAGAAACTTGTCGGCAGAAAAGTAGCGGCCATGGCTTGGAGAAGGTTGCACAGATCGGACCTAGACGTGATATGCGGGGAATTCGGGATTGATTGCGGGAAACATCTTAAAAAGGCGGAAGTCATCAGGGCTATGGAGGCAAGCAGAGATGACGAGGAGATCGTGGAGTTGTGGGAGGATATAAAAAAAAAAGGGAAGATCAGGAGCGCGAGCGCGAGCGCCAAAGGGAAGAGCGCCATAAAGAAGAGCAGGAACGCGTGCGCGAGCGCGAGCGCAAGCACGAACTGGAGAAAAAGCGCCTAGACTTAGAAATAGCTCGGGCAACTACCTCAGGAGGCGCAACACTCAATGCTCCAGTAAGTAAGGCACCAAAAATAAAAGACCTCCTGAATCCTTTTAAGATGGGAGAGGATATCGGGTTATTTTTGGTCAATTTTGAGAGAAGTTGCGAAGGCAAGTTTGAGCGTGAGTTATGGGCACAAATGCTCTTGACCGTGCTTCCATGCGAGGCAGCGGATGTACTGGCTCGTTTGCCGCGAGAGGAGGCGAATGACTACGATATTGTAAAGCGTGCGCTACTAAAGAGGTATCGGCTGTCTGCTGAAGCTTTCCGACGACGTTTCAGAAATAGTAGCAAACGTAGCAGTGAATCATTTGCCGATTTTGCATACAGTCTGAGGTGCAATCTCACTGAGTGGCTTAAGGGCGAGGGAGCTTTTGGAGACCATGACAAGGTAGTCGAGTTGATTTGCACGGAGCAATTCCTGAACGTTCTAAGTGACGAAGCACGCTTATGGGTATTAGATCAGCCCGGGGAAAAGAATTTGGAGCGTACCGCAGAACTGGCTGAAGAGTACACCATGAGGCGTGAGGAAATAAGAGAGCGCAACAAACCCACAAAGAAACCGTACCGTGAGAATTTTAAGCAGTCTGAGCGCAACAGTTATGCCCCTATTGCACCAGGAGGGACGAATGAAAAAGACACGCACGGGGAATCGACCATGAGTGGACGCGCTGGCAAAGAGAAAGAACAGGATAAGAATCGCGACAGAGCATTTGAGGCAAAGAAACCCATTGTGTGCTATCGATGTAATGAACCGGGGCACTTAGCAGTGGGTTGCCGTAAGGAAAAACTCGTTTTCTCCCTTTTTAACCATACTGATGAGAACATGAGGTTACTTGAACCGTACTTAAGAGAGATGACTGTCAATGGGCAAAATTGCCGGGTTCTACGCGATTCCGCGGCCACTATGGATGTAATACACCCATCTTACGTGCCCGCGGATGGGTTCACCGGAGACTGCGCGTGGATCAGACAGGTAGCGCAGGAAGACAGTGTGTGTCTGCCAGTGGCCAAAGTCCTCATCAAGGGTCCCTTCGGAGAACTGGAAACAGAGGCTGCCGTGTCACAAAGTTTGCCGAAGCAGTACGGTTACCTTTTTTCTAACCACTCGGAGGACCTGTTAAGAAAGAAAGGTCTGAGCTTTGGAGAACACACTGTACATGCTCTAACGCGGTCTAAGGCAAAGGAGATCGCAAAGGAGCTCGGCAGTTCCCAAAATAGAGAGGCACAGGGCCCCGACGAAACAAGGGCAGACGCGAATCAGGAGAACGTCCCGAGCGATGGCGAAAGCAGCTTTAAGAGTTCCAGTGAGGCCAGCGAGGAAGTTAACCTTCTTTCCGTGCCACCTTGCATGGGCGGGTTCTTGGAGCTATCGAAAGTAAGCCCGGAGGTTATCGCTGCGGAACAGGCCGAGGATAAAACGCTGCAAAAGTTGAGCGATATGGTGGAGGAGGGGTTGGCGCGGAAGAACGTCTTTTTGCACCGCCGCGCCGGAATTTTGTACCGTCAGTACAAAGACTCGAAGGGGGTGCACTATGATCAATTAGTGGTTCCACAGAAATATCGAGCCAAAGTACTGGAGCTGTGTCACGGTGGCGGGTGGTCGGGCCATCTTGGCAAAAAGAAAACGAAGACTCGTCTACTTAGGGAGTTTTATTGGCCCAATTGTTTCAAGGATACCGAGAGGTATGTGCAATCCTGCGATGTGTGCCAAAGAATAGGCAAAGCACACGACCAGCAGAAAGCGCCCTTAAAGTTGGTGCCACTCATTAGTGAACCTTTCCGCCGCCTTGTCGTGGACGTTGTGGGCCCCCTGCCTGTGACAAAGTCAGGGTACCGCTACATCTTAACCTTGATATGTCCTGCCACAAAATTCCCGGAGGCGGTTCCCTTGAAGGAGCAGTCATCTGTAGAAATAGTGGATGCTTTGCTTTCAGTGTTTTCGAGAGTAGGCTTCCCGTCAGAGTTACAGAGCGACCAGGGCAGTGTGTTTACTAGCGCACTAACTACCACATTCTTGGAGAGGTGTGGCATTAGGATAATACACAGTTCCGTCAGACACCCTCAGAGCAATTCAGTAGAAGCATGGCACTCGGTTCTCAAAAGGGTCTTACGGGCATTGTGCTACGAGAATCGGAAAGATTGGGAAGCATGCTTGCCAGCCACCATGTTTGCCCTGAGGTCTGTGCCGCACGAGGCCACCGGCTTTAGTCCCGCTGAGCTAGTATATGGGAGATCTCTAAGGACCCCACTTCGCATGCTGCGAGAATCTTGGGAAGGGAGAGGTGAGGATCCCACTGTGATCGAGTATGTGTTGGGCTTACTCGGGCGACTTCAGACCTGCAGAGAACTCGTTGAGGCGAACATGACAATAGCGCAGCTTAAAGCAAAACGTCTGTACGATAAGAACGCACGTCAACGTTCGTTTTCAGAAGGAGATCAGGTGATGCTTTTAGCATCATCTAAAGCGAACAAGCTCGCGGTTCAGTGGGAGGGCCCTGCGAAGGTTATGCAGAAGTTGTCGGACACCAATTATGTGGTCAAACTACCGGGAAGGCGGAAAGAGGTAAAGATTTACCATTCAAACTTGATGAAACCTTACCACCAGCGGTCAGCAGTAGTTCAACTCGCGCTTAACGTTCCGGAAGAATTAGAGACAGATTTTCCTTTTCCCGGGCAGGCTTCTAATTCTCAGTCCCTCGACATCTTGCTAGACACGGTCACCAGTAACTCGAATTTGAATGCAGAACAGAAAAGAGAACTGGAGAACCTACTGCGCGAGTTTGAGGGAGCTTTCGTCGACAGGCCAGGAAGAACCGATTTAGTTGAGCACGACATTGAACTAACTTCTAGGGAACCCATTCTTTCACGGCCTTATCGCGTGTCACCCAGGCAAAGGGAAATTCTCGCACGCGAGATTCAAAGAATGTTGGAAATTGGTGTCATCGTCCCGTCGGAGAGTGAGTACACCTCCCCTCTAATACTGGTGGAAGCACCCGGGAAGGAACCGAGACCCTGCATCGATTATCGGAAACTGAATGCTGTCACGCGAGACCAGCTGTACCCTATTCCCAACGTAGAGGAGAGAGTGGAAACTGTCAGCAGGGCTCAGTACGTCTCCACGCTAGACCTCACACGCGGCTACTGGCAGGTGCCTATGACCGAACGAGCCAGTAAATACGCAGCGTTTATCTCCCCCTTGGGCACTTTCCGACCCCTGGTCATGAGTTTTGGGCTCAAAAACGCGCCCTTTTGCTTTTCACGGCTCATGGATCGTGTGCTGGCGGGAGCAGAGAACTACGCTGTTCCTTATCTAGATGACATTGCAGTGTTTTCGGACAGCTGGGAAAAACACCTGAGCCACTTGCGGGACGTCTTGACGCGCTTAAGGAACGCGGGCCTCACTGTTAAAGCAGAAAAGTGTCAATTGGGACAGGCGGAAGTAGAGTATCTAGGGCACATTGTTGGGCGAGGATGCCGGCGGCCCCACGAGGTAAAACTTGCCGCCATCGAGAACTATCCCCGACCTGTCACTAAAACTGATATCAGGGCCTTTCTAGGCCTCACTGGATATTACCAACACTATATCCCCAACTATTCACAGATCGCCAGTCCTCTGACCGACAGTTTAAGGAAGGGAGAGCCCGTTAAGGTCCAGTGGGACGAGTTAAGGGAAAGTTCGTTCCAGGCTTTGAAAGCAGCACTGACGTCTCAACCGATTTTACGAGCTCCGGATTATAACCGACCTTTTGTACTTCAGTGCGACGCTAGTGAAAGGGGTCTTGGGGCTGTTCTGAGTCAGCGAGATGAAAGTAGAGAGGAGCACCCCGTGCTTTTCATTAGTCGTAAGCTTTCAACACGTGAGGAGGCTTATAGCACCTCAGAGAAAGAGTGTGCATGCTTAGTATGGGCTATTCACAAGCTTCGGTGCTACTTGGCCGGCTCGCCCTTTCTTGTCGAGACAGATCACTGTCCCTTGTCATGGCTTCGGAATATGTCGCCTAAAAATGGCCGCCTACTGAGATGGAGTTTGGCACTGCAAGAACATAATTTTGAGATCCGCTACAAAAAGGGGCGGGATAATGGAAATGCCGATGCTCTCAGCCGAGGCTTCCTGTGATAAGGAGCAAGCGCATTCCGATTGAGTTACGACAGCCAGTGTTTTTATTTTGTTATGTCATTCCGTGTATCTTTTCGTTTTTCGTTTTGGATTTTTTTTTTTAACCTTTACTGCATGGTGAACCTGTTACTTAGTCTGCCTGCCAAGGCCAGACGTTGAGAAAGGGATATAATTTGTTAGTTGAGTTTCCCGACCTTCTCACTTCTCACTCGCCATTTGCCTCAAAGCTATGCGACTTGCGGCTTGAGTGCAATTTATTTAAGGTAAATTCTTCAAAACTTTAGGAGCGTTGCCATATTGCTTTGTTTAGGGACGTTCCGAGCAACGTTCTAGTGTGGCTGCTTTTATGCCGACAACGGGCTAAGAGTTCAGTAGCCTGGCATATCTCGGGAGGGGTGGTTGTACCGCCTTGTCGCTGCTTGGGTACTGTGCGGATTTGATCACTAATGTCAGTCCCAGCCTTCGACCTGCGGGGGCCCCTTCGACGGAGAAGCACTACTTACGGACCTGCTGACCCCACTTGAGCGAGAGAGAAAACCTGAGCCGCAGCCGTTCCAGAGCTGCTGCGCTGCCAGGCCTCTTCAAGGTGCAGCGTTGGGCTGCCCATCTACGAGTCCTTTTCCCGGCGGCGGACGAGCTGTTGTGATCGGCCCCCATGTCTGGGCGCCGCTTGGACGCGTGGAATGGTTCCGGCTTCGCAGCGCGTCCTGAGACGTCCAGAATCGGCAACAACACAGCAGTAGTACTGCGAATTCCTTAGAGTCGTCGGCTCGTCTTGCCAAAAGCCCTTTGGGCACGCACGACCGACGGATTACCGAGGGGGGGCTGTTCGCTGTCTGGGCTGCCTAGAAGGAGTGGTCATTGCTTGGGTCGTCAACATTCAGCGGACAATGAGCCGAGCGCTTTGTATCCATCTTCGGGGACATTCCTCACGTTCCATGGCGCCTTTCCCGAGCGATGTCTCCTCGAAGAGTCATCTCGGCGCGTACGACTCCCCGTTCTCGCACTGTGCCAGTGGTGTCGTGTATTGTGTGTGTTACACCCTCGCCGGGCAGAGAACTGGGCGGGCCTCTCCTCCCTTCCTGGGTTGGAAAGGAGGCGGTGTGACTTTCTCCCTTCGGGGGCATAAAAACGCGAGCGCAAGACGCTCGGAGAGAGAGCTTCCTTCCATCATCTAGTATGATGCTTACTCCATGTAACACGCTACCTTCAACATCATGTAAAATAGTGTAAATAAATCGTTCAAGTTATCAGCTCCGGCTCCTCGGCCCGTCTTCGCCCTGACCCTTGGATGGCTCCGGGCCCGACAAATTCCCCCAGTCACGACAAGGGACGGCAAAGTAAGAAGCCGAGCGGGAACGTGAAAGCCACAACGGTGAACCTGCAAGAACAAGAAAAAGGTGCAGCTGTCCAATAAAAGCCACTCGCGCGCACGATGGTCGACATCTTCGTTTGACCGTTGCTGCGCGATGCTGGAAGAAGGGCAGCGGGAGAGATCCCATTTTCCCGCCGCGTTTATCTCATTTTCCCTCCGTTTGAAAACGATTCAAGGCGGAAGATTGCTGCCTCGGGCGTGGGAGTATACTTTCTTTCGGTCTTTTTAATTCATTGTTCCCCCTTTACCTGTCTTTTTTTCTTCTTTTAAGATTTCAATCTCCCGGTCTTTCTTGTTTTCGCTCGCATAGCCTTTCTCGCAAAAGGTGTAAACGGACGCCCCTCGACCACACTGTGTCGAACGAAGAGCATGTGGCCACCGTGGGCAGGCAGACTTTATTTTACTTGTTCGCGGTGTCCTCCTTCTTCTTGTGAGCCCTTTCCGAATACATGGTTCCTTCATTGAAAGCGCGTCGTTGTTTCTGGACTAGGAAGCCACCAGTCTTCCGCCGAGATTGTCGTCCGTGGTCCGAAGCGCAACTTTCACATACCACCTCATCGTGAAAGAGAGCGACCGCCTGCATTCTGTTGTTCACCGTCTTCTTATCCTTCATGCCAGCGTGTGTCGTCTTTAGCGAATAGGTCGATGTATACGGTTGTTTCTTGCACTTCACCCCGATCAAAATGCGGCATCCGCGGCTGTAAATCGAACCCATGTCCTCGAATTTATGTACAGCAGTGAAACACAGCCTCTTAGTTGCCACGTATACGGCGGATGGTCAACTTCTTCCATGCTTTTTGGAGAAACAATATTGTCAGTGTTTAATAGAGCTCTTTACTAAAGTGAACCCAGTTCAATAAATATTTGAGGATCACTGGCTCTAAACAGCTTCGTAAGAAACATTATGCTATACGTCTCGCATTACACAAAGCAATGTAATGTAACTAAAAAACGGCTTTTCTTTTGGCTGGTGTGGTATTTCCGAAAGCTTTTTGTTCGTACCATGTTCCACAATCGGAAGAGCGTGTTTCATTCAGGAGGCTCAGCGTGGCCAAGAAACTGCCTTGTTCAAGCGACGCGGTCGAATGAAAGTGGAACTCGTAGCATTTTTCTTTCGTGGGTATTGTATAGTTGTACAATTGCAATGTTAATGAGTCCATATGGCGCAACTTTAACAAAATTGTAAAGCATTTTTATCGCTAAAAGCCAGGAGAATGCAGGAATCATTGAACTATATCATATAAGTTTTCTTTTTCATCTGTTTTCACTCAGCTTCTTGAAATGTACACAACATAACAATTCAGATATTTTTATTCAGCCCATTCACTTACTGAAACACTATACAAAATGCCACAGCACTGCAGATAACAATCAACTAGGATACAGCTAAAATATGTTTCAAGTATTGCTCTTCGTATGACTTTTTTTCGAGCACTTTCCGGTCCACCCCAAACTGTAGCCGAAATAGGCTGCTACCGTCCTCTTCATTTGAGCACCAGTCAACCCTACACCGATATACTTGCTTCAAAACTCCAGATCACTAAGAAAATTTACGATGGCGTCTGACATACTTCACTATACAGGGAGCAACACAGTTTGGGTTTAAATTACCTCACATTATATCGTTTACCTATGCTCCTCCTTACCGGACTCTCGCCATTTAGGCTAGGACCATAATGTTAAAGACCTAGTTGATGCTCCATTCACTGTCGTAACGACGAGCCACAAGTTACTGCATCATCTTCACCAGGGCCGTGCTTCCATTCTCTGGTGGGTCGTAAAACAATTCCTCTCTTTAATGGCACTGATATTCTCACCGAATCATCCGCACGTACGATGGGGGCAGTCGTGCCATCGTCAACCGCGCATTGTGCCCCGTCCCCTCTCGGGCGGATGTCGTAAGCATAGCCCAGTAGTCTCTGCAAAACCAGCCAAGTGCATCCGATCTTGATACCGCGCATAAAAGGCCTGGGTGGTTCACGCGCTGTTACCCCAAGTGCCAGACAAGGCGTTAGATAAGATCCCAGAGGCGTACGACCATGACATGCACGTACCGCATGTATGCGCACACGCGCTCCACATACTTTTTGTATGCTTTCAGTTCCTAATGGCGCACCTTTCCCATCGAGAGCTCATGAACGGCTGATTCACGTGAACGAGCAGCACCACACAGAGCCTGATGTAGGAACTTCGGCTTATGACCTCCGATCTGGGGCAGACGTCCTCGACCGAAGAGGATGCTTAATTTCATCAGCGGGCTCGCTCTTCGGCGCAGCACCGACGTCGCTTTCGCAGCATTTTCGACATCCTTCGAGCGCAATGCGCTCATTCAGCTGCAGCAGCACGTCCTCGATCTCCTTCCTCGGTCTGTCGAGAGCAATGAGCGCCAGCGTGTCGACGAGCCCCACTTGGTACTTGCTCACGCGAGGCTTGTTTACCTTACCTCCTCGTGGCGCTGCTCTATTCATGGCACAATTATACAAAGAGCTCCCAAGAGCCGGAGGGAGAGAGCAGGGTCGGCTCAGGCGACAGCGGCAACCAATCTTGGCAGCCCAGGAGCGAGCGCGCCACTAGAGCAGCCGCTCACGGTCACGCGCGCCGCAGACATCCTGTCAATCGAGCGCGACTACCGCCAATTCGCAACGCAAACAGATCGAGGGCGCGGGTGGACGACGTGTCACTTGGAGGACGTCCGACGCACGGCGCGACCGTCGCTACTCTGCCCGTCCTGTCCCCACCGTGCGGGCCACTTGCATCTCGTGCGCGCAATGCCAACGCACGCGCGCGAGGCGACGACTGGGAGCGGCCGGCCGCCTAGGGCTACGCACGCAAACACGCGCAGCACCCAGCTAGGGTGTCGTCGCGGCTGGTGTTCGCGCGGATACAGACGAGCGCATTTCGGGTCCGCTTTAGGGCATCCGCGCTCATAACGGTCGCTCGCGAAGGCGCCAGGCTCGCGTATAGGTTTCGGGGCAGCGCTATCGCGAGCGCATTTATGGCAGAACGGTGCGGCAGAAGAAAAGATATAGCCGGCCGAGATACATAGCTCCCGAAGAAATAAAGAAAATGCCCCATGAGCGTGGCGAGAGGCTGGAAGACGATGGGATGGGGGGAGGCCGACTCCGGAGCTCTTTGGTAGTAAAGGCGATGGGAAGTAGTTGCACCAAAGGAAGTGCTGCATGTCTTTCCAGCGCCCCCTCCCTCCCCTATCGCCCCCCCCCCTTTTTTTGTTTCTTTAATGTGCACGGAAAGAACACAAGAGGGAGAAAGCCTTTCGCTCCGCGTATGCACGCACCAGAGCAAGAGAGCGCGCAGGGGGCTGAGGCCCAAAGAAGACCACGGGCGCACCTCGGAGGCACGTCTTCGCCTTATCGTCCCTTTGGACGCCCAATACCGAAGGGGCGCTAAAATTTGCTCACTTCCAGACACGCACCCCGCGCGCGCGTGCTATCTCGCTGATGGAACAGAAGGCAGCGAGTGTTGCTGCGGATGCCAGGGCTGCTTTCGCGCTCTTTGGTTACATAAGCGACGATGCGGGCCGAACGGGTGCGCCGGGGCCGATTAGGCGCCGCCCTGGGGCCCCGCGTTTCAATGTGCCCGCAGGACCTGAGTGCTGGCAGCTGGCCCCCGCAGCGCAGAACGGCCAGATTCTCAGGTCGTACGTGTGTGGGCGCGTCTGCCGGCGTCGCTGCTCCTGCCAATCTCACCATCGCTCCTCGCCGAGCACTTCCGCCGACAGCCACGCGCCCACGCGTACATGGTCGCGTGGCGTTCTCCGGTTCAGCCCGTCGCCTTATCTTGCACGCGCTCTCTTATTCTATAGCCCCCACACTTGTTCCTGGCCTTCATTTTTCTACCGTCTTTCTTTGCCCCGACCCCCATGAGTGAATCCGCTCATATATACCGCCTGCACTATAGGGCTAAAAAAATAGGCTAAAATACTGGCTTTGCCTGTGTACGGGAGACCAACCGTTAGCTTTCGCTGTGCAACAGTAACCTATAGAACATGACGGCAGTTTGGATTCATCTCATGGCAACCTTGAATGGTGAGTGTTTTCGAACCACCATGTAAGGCAGCACGGAATCAATAAGGCGATTTCACCGAGATGGCAGCATGCTTGCGTGCGTGCGTGTGTCTGTGTGTGTGAGAGAAAGAGAGAGAGAGCCAGCCTTCATTAGGAGGACGAAGACTGGCCAAGCAACCCAAACACTAAACACCAAAAGTAATAAAATGCTTTTACGTAAGTATTTCGGCAGCATTACGAATTACGATATGGATCGTCAATTGGCGTACCTACCGAAAATAGTGGGGCGAGGGGGTCAGAAAGGGCGTTGCTCTCCAGCTAGTATTAGGGCCTAAGCGGCCTCATTTTTTTTGTGCTGTCTCTGTCGGCACCACACTGGCAAACCAACTAAGGTGAACTTTTCTGTCAACATTGATGTCACGATATTGTCACATCCCACTTTCACATACTACAATCTTGAAGGCATGCCCGAACACGCAAGCGCGGTGAGCGCGTTCTGGCAATTACTTGGGTCAGCTGTTGCGCATGCGCAGTAAGGGTGGTCACGCCACACACCAGATTGAACTCCGCCATAAACTGCTTCACATATAAAAAAAAGACAGTCACGGTGTAATCTGAAACGATTCAAATATGCAGTTTTGCTATCATTCACAGTTGCATCAAGACATGCTCATACATCAAGTACCTCTTTTAGTTAATGCGGAAGGCCTCAATAAATTTCCCTACTAACCTTTCAGACATCTCTCATCTGCCCTTCCCCAGCAGGGTAATACCGGGGCTTCAGGCCTAGCTTGACCTTCCTGCATTTCTACTTACGATCTCTCTCTCTCTCTCGCTCTCTCTAGTTTCCATTAAAATATTTGTCTCGCTACTAACCCCGCTGCCATGATGGGCAGCTTTCCTCACACAAGTCACGAATGTATGACCCAAGCATTATACGTGAGCGCACAAGTAAGAGCCCTTTCCTATTGAAGCAGGAACAACATGGCTTTTTCCTGCCGAGTTAAACAACAGTGGATTCAATCGCGGAGGGCAATGTCATCTTCAACGGTACATGGAGTGTGCGTTGTGCATTAGGAAGTGGTCGTGATTAATTATGCCCAACACCAAGCCCACCATTCAATGCTGAACCATAACGTTTATTTGCGGCCCCGCCGCGGTGGTCTAGTGGCTATAGGTACTCGGCTGCTGACCTGCAGGGCGCGGGTTCGAATGCCGGCTGCGGCGGCCTGCATTTCCGATGAGGCGGAAATGTTGTAGGCCCGTGTGCTCAGATTTGGGTGCACGTTAAAGAACCCCAGGTGGTCTAAATTTCCGGAGCCCTCCACTACGGCGTCTCTCATAATCATATAGTGGTTTTGGGACGTTAAACCCCACATATCAATCAACGTTTATTTGCGGGTCAGTTTGAATCCGGCCATGAGTTTCAATAAATAATGTGTCGAATTTCATCTGTTAGGCGCGCACGAAGGCATATTTCTCTACCGCGCTTTTATTAGGGTAATTCGACAACAAAGTGTCAAACGAATGACCCCAATAGAGTTAATATTAATGAGTGGACAAGTGTCGTATCTATGTGTACTATCTGACGTGCTTTAAAACAATGAATAATGTCACCAGTTGGTGGACATGGGAAGTCACCTCTAGCTATGTTTTGTTTGTCTTCTTTACAATAAGCAGAGAAAAGTTTAGAAAACTGAAGCCAGAAAGTTAGGTAACATGGCTACAGCGTATG
>WOVY01006661.1:0-28742 GCA_013436015.1 Rhipicephalus annulatus
TTCCTAAGAATCTAATATTCAGCAGAAACGCACAAATGTGAGATTTTGTACAGGAGAACCGGCCCAAAAATTTATACAGTAGCACAAAGGACGGCTTCTCTACATGACTCGCACTCAGGCCTTTTTTTCTTTGGCGGCATTGTGAAAAGGACAAACATGGAAACACGGACTTTTCTGGCTATTTTTATTATTACAAAATTACCCAATATGTCACCGCAGTCACTGTCACAGCCTGAAACACATATTCTAAATATCTGACCTCACATTAGGAATTCAATTAAGAGAATTTACAAAACAGGGCTTTGGCATCTTTATGTCACAATTTTCCTGACTGCAACTCTTGTGTAGGTGTTCTTAATTTGATGTGCATGGCTGTTTTCAAAGTTCTCCAGAGGCTCTGCAAAATTTATGTGATAAAGCAACTAAGTGTTACTACTACAACAAGCAGGACAATACACTCAAACCTAATTATAACAATGTTGCATCTTACGCAAGAACAAGTTCGTCACATCCAAAAATTTATTACAAAGGTATATTCCTGACACTATGTATATTGCAAGAGTTTTCTTCATTTACTTCATTATAACAATTATTTTGTTATATCCGGGTTCGTTATATCGAGTTTTGAGACATGGCAAGGAAAGAAGACGATGGCTAGCATACTTGCCTATTCTCCTTCAAGAACTGTAAAGCTTTTGAATTCACTACACTCAAACCTTGACATAACGAATGCAGATATGAGAAATGTCAGTTATAACTAACTAAGTTAAGAATAATCTTACATTATATAAAGCATCAAAAGTACACTTCAACAAATTTTCGGCTATAAAAAATTTTCGGTTATAAGGAACTTATTTTTCGTGCAAGATGCAACTTTGTTATAATGAGGTTCAAGCATCCAGAGCACTCAAATATGCATTACACCCATATCTCAATATAACGAACCTGGATATAACGAAGTAAAGGAAGAGCAGTCTTGCGATAGCCATAGTGTTAGGAATATACCTTTATAACAAATTTTTAATTGTAACAAACTAATTTTTCGTGTGAGATAACAACAATATGATAACAATGATAACAATGATAGCAATGATAACAACCATACACTTGTCCTTGCGTGAGGTGTGAGACCACTCACCTCCCACAACCTCATGATCTCCTCGCACCTGAACTCGCGCTTGAAGAGAACCAGGAGCCAGCGGAAACAGAAGTACAGGTTGCCAGACTCGTGCTCCTCTGGAAATGATCGTGCGAGTTGTTCTCAGGAAAGCACCCAACTTGGCTCAGGTGAGCTCAGTTTTTTATTTTGATTTCAGACACAAAAACACACACACACACATTGTATATATCTACAGAACCCACCGATTGACATGTGAAAATTGAGGGCATATTAATGCACATATGTGTTTGTTTGTAATGTCGAAAGCTCACGTTATATTGGCATGATTATGATTCAAACAGTGATGATTTGATTTATATGTGGGGTTTAAAGTCCCAAAAGTGATTCAAACACTCACATCAGAGTCAACATTGCTCTTAGAAGCCAGATTTGCAGTGACTTGATGATCACAAGCAATAAGAGGCTCATAGGAGACATTTACTAAGGAAGACGATGATTCGTTTCAACCCGTGAGTACTGAACATGTACATACAAGAACTTTTCAATACTGAAATAAAATCTTAGAGAAATGAAAATTACAAATAAAAAGAACAATTCAAGTTTATCTGGTGGTAACTCAGACTGAGTGAAAACCCCTACATCTTTGGGCTAACCCTACATCTTTGGGCTCAGCAATGCACACAGCTGTAGCTGCAAAGCTGCCACTTCGGGCCAAATGAAGGTATAGGTACAACATGCTTCATGCAAGTACACTCAATATAATGACCCCGGATATGACAAAATACCTGTTATGATAAAGTAAATGAAAGATACTACTGTACTTCATATTAATATACCTTCATAACAAATTTTTGGATATAACGAGCTCATTTTCATGTAAGGTGAAACTTCGCTACACTCAAACCTCATTATAACAAAGTTGCATCTTACACAAACATAGGTTCATTATATCCTAAAATTTGTTATACACGTATATCCTAACAATATGTCTATTGCATGACTATTCTTCATTTACTTCATTATATCTGGAATCATTACATTGAGGTTTGAGTGTAAACGAACAGGTTGATCTGAAAACGTATCAGGCAGTAGGGTGAACCCAATGCCCACTTACCGAGGTAAATGGCCAGCTTGGGAACAGCAACGGCAAGGATGTCAAAGAGCTGGGTCAGCTGCTTCTTCATGCCGCTCTGGTCAATGTCGAAGTTGGACATCTGCGTTCAAAAAGGTACAATATTGCAAAAGCACGCCAGAGCTGATGTGCACACCCAACAGTCCACTTCGAGAAGCCAATGAAGCCCCAAACATGTCGCGTGACACTGATAAAAATGAAAAAGACTGTGAGATATCGCCACAGGATTAGTCCCGTTGCTTGCTATTCAAAGAAGCAATCGTACTGTCCAATTGAAACAGTAGGTGACATTGCTTGTAAGACCCCTAGGCAAAACAACAATGTGGGCAGTAAGAATGCTGTACGTGGTCAGCGGTTACTTAGTGCCATCACAATCAGTACATAAAATGGTGCTTACAATAGCACTTATACAGATACTTACACTTAATTCTATACATATTACATAGTTGATGTGTAAACAAAGTTCATGCTAACATGCAGCACTGCCTTCATTGCAGCAGGTAAACTGGCGACCATCAGTGGACCGGTGACCACCCACGACACCTATTACTCAAAGGCAGAGCACTGGAGTGTTTTTATCCACATACGAGTCTGCGTGCCGATAGGTGGGATTCGAATGTTTACCTTTGAGGCCCATGCAAAAGTCCGTGGCCTAAATATACCATGAAAAATTGCAAGCACTATGCGGACAAACTGGTGTACCGCTTCCAACCAACTTCGGCACGCAACTATCATATCCCTCTATCACTGTTTTCAGAATGCTCCCACTGTGTAAACTGATCCTCGCATAGATTATGGAAAAAGCAGCAAAAAAAATTTATGAACCATCTGCTCGAAGGGAATCCTGATAGGGTGCGAAGCAGCAGCAGTGAGCCCAGCAATGACCCGGTTGAACCAGGCATTGACGTAAGTGCTGGAAGAACGGTCTGAAGCAAAACTCAGTGTAGTGTTTACTAGAGTTATTGTTCAAAAAACAAAAACTAGCAAGGTGGTTTGGGTTTTGTGTAAGTTTCACTGCAGATAAAAACAGTTCGCTTGATGTGTGCTCGAACTTTGTGAGCGGTGGAGAGGCTGAAGCAAGAGAAATGACACGTCAGTGACGTCAATGCGCGCGCACTACGAGGAAAGGCATGACCTACTTGGCACAGCCCCAACACCTGCGGCGAGGATAACGCGGTGAGGGCAGAGGGATGACGTTATACAGGCTAGTCAAAGAGCTGCTTCGCATATAAAAAAGAACGGAGATGTTTCTAGGCGTTTCTTATGTTACCAAGTGAAATTATTGAAAACCCTGACATACAATTAGCATTCCACCAAACAAAAAAGTGGCACTGTAATAATAAGTTGTCTAACAGCTACAATCTATAGATTCAGCCATTGGTTATATCGTTTGAACAGACACTCGACATATGTCGCCTATTGACCAGCAGTGGAATACACAAATAGGTGCATGGGAATAGGTGCATGGGCATAGACGCATGGGCAAGCAGTGGAATGTATGTAAGCACGTGATGAATGCTGAAGAGAGTACATTTTTACCATGCGCACGATGTGCCATGTAGCTCATGTCACCATAATCAATATGAACTCTATGTGGCCACAGTTCCCTAGAGCACTGTAGCGTTGAGGGGTATATTGGGTGGGATGACCAAGATCAGGCCGGTGATGAAAGCAGGACTTCCATTTAGGAAACTTGAAAAAGTGATTTATTAACATTAGAGAAAATGTTTACTGGTCCTCGTTGATCCGGCGCTCGACATCTCGGCTTTCTCGGGCCTCTCTCGTCCCCCTTTGTCCTTTTTACCCCCGTCATTCCCACCTTCTCCCTCTCCCTTAGTACATCGGTCCATTTCACGAAAGGCAGGGGTGGCTCACAGTCAGAGGAGGAATCAAGGGGTGTGAACCATCTACATAGAGCCCGACTACCCCTCAGCTCAAAGGGCATGATTTCTCAGTTCTGTTACGTCGACCCATCTGCTTCCAGAAACAGCGTCAACTCTTCCGCTTCTTGAAACAACCGCCGCAATCCGCGGGGCTTAGTTATGGCACCAGTGCGCCTGTTTCGCGACACCATGGTCAGCTTTTAGTAACGGTCCCCACATTCGCGGAACCGAGTTGTGGCGACAGCACGCCTGTCTTGAACACATCACTGGCAGCGGGACGTACCAGCATGCACTCAAAAGTGGGCACAGCTAGTATGGCTAGCAGGTTTGACGCGTACACTACTTTTCCACACTCACCACGCGCTTGATATAGCCAACGAAGCACCAGAAGGCGTCCTCCTCATTGTCCATCACCATCAGTATTGGTGACAGCAGATCACTCATGCCCTGGACATATCCTGTGCATTTGAAAACAGCACACAACAAAATGTGTGATGATTTATAAATACTATAAAATGAACAGCACAGGCACAATAATAGTAGATCTGAACAATAATTTAACATTAGCATCTTCAAAAATTTTGATGTCGATTTCCTCCCGGTCCTTAAAGTTTATTTGTTGCCAAGTTCAAATTAGTCCAAGAGAAGTCTTGAAGTCGAGAATCGGGAAAATGTCGAAATTAGTGAGAAGCTTTGAGAATTTATTATATTGTTAAGGATTGAATCCATTCTGAGTATTCAGTGAGAAAAATTACACACCTACGACCTCCTACAAAAAAAATGTAGAAAAATTTGGAAGGCAACATAATCAAGTCCGAAATGAAATAGAGACAGTGTTTTAGTAATTTCATAATACTGGCTACCATCTCATAAAACTTTTACTAAAAATTTATCTTCTCACAGAATTGGAGTAAGTACACAAACAAATAAAAAAATGTGCAATATATATTCTCATCCATTTGCACAAAATGTGCCTGGTTAGCCATATTTACAAAATATAATGCCAGTTTTTATTCAGATATTTGCAACCTGAAGTCAACCCTCTTACTACAATCAAATACCTGAATTCAAGTTGTCTAAAAAGTGCAAAAATGCACACAATTGTGTTATTTTTTTTCTTCTTCCTAAATTAAGCAAAAAGTCGCCCCTCGCATTACAGTCCTCGGTTACGCAACCAAGCTGTGCGAAGTGCCTAGCTTAGTAAAGGAGACCTGTACTTGAACTACGACAAATTCAGGCAGAACTTCAAGTCGGTGGGAGAGGCACCAGAAAACACCACATTCATAACACATTTCATAGCCACTCACCCACTAGCTTTGTAAAGGCGGCCTCTACTTGAACTAAGATAAATTTGGGCAGAAATTTAAGTGGGTGGGAGAGGCACCAGGAAATGCCACATTCATAACAAGTTTCACAGCCATTCACCCACTAGCTTTGTAAAGGCGGCCTCTACTTGAACTAAGATGAATTCGGGTAGAAGTTCAAGTGGTTGGGAGAGGCACCAGAAAACACCACATTCACAACACATTTCAGAGCTACTCTACCACTAGCTTTATAAAGGCGGCCTCTACTTGAACTAAGATAAATTCGGGCAGAAATTCAAGTGGGTGGAAGAGGCACGAAGAAACGGCACATTCATAACATGTTTCATAGCCACTCACCCACTAGCTTTGTAAAGGGGGCCTCTACTTGAACTAGATACTTGAACTAAAGGGGGCCTCTACTTGAAACTAAGATCGATAAATACGGGCAGAAATTCAAGTGGGCGGGAGAGGCACGAAGAAACGGCACATTTATAACATGTTTCATAGCCACTCACCCACTAGCTTTGTAAAGGGGGCCTCTACTTGAACTAAGATACTTGAACTTAAGGGGGCCTCTACTTGAAACTAAGATCGATAAATACGGGCAGAAATTCAAGTGGGCGGGAGAGGTACCAGAAAACGCCACATTCACAACACATTTCATAGCCACTCACCCAAATCAAAGTTGTACATGACATAGGTCATGAGGATGTCGTTGAGCATCTCGACCTTGGAATTGTTCTCGCCTTGGTAGAAGACGTGCGTCCGGTCAGTGCGGCTGACGTCTTTCTCTGTGAATCAATAAAAACGAAGCGCAAAGCTGAGTTGCAAGTAGAACGCAACAACAAAGCCCGTTCACAAAAACCCTGTTATAACCGACATGACTGGCACTACCAACAGGGTTTCAAATTACGTGACTGCCGGAAATTGAAAACTTTACTTCATGCTCAGCTACAGAGGTGGATTAAGCGTGTGTATCGCTACCATACCCCTTTTAGATGAGTCTCGAACACCGTATTTTCTCATGTTTAACCAGCCTCTCCATATATTGGGTAGCCCCAACTGTGAAATGTGCAAGGTAGCACATCGAAATTTTAATGTAATCAGCACCCTTACTTTAGCTCCTAATTTCATGTGTAGCATTTGGTACAGGCTATACGTGACAAGATGTGATCTAAACAATTTTGCCAATCAGTTTTTTGTCCTGATCCCAGCTTGCAGAACCATACTGCATTGACAAAACAATGCAGAAAAAACATTTAAAAACAGTACAATCATTATGCAAATCTGTAAACGCACTGTAATGCCTCATGAATAACTCCTGCCTACCATGCTCAGCTAACCTGTTTGGCCAAGAAGAGCAAGCATTAGCCTCAACAACAGATGCCAAGTTGTTTGTATGCTGCTCACAGCAGTGCTACCTAGATGTCTGTGCACTAACTCTGGGGCACTGGCTACAAACGGTTATAATGAGCCCGCCATATAAAATTATGACATATATTTATCAGTTCCAACATTACCTGGAAATCCCAAGCAAAGTCATTGCATTGTATTGTTCATGTATCGGGGATTTTCAGTCACTTTTCATACGCTATCTAACATTGCACCATGCTGCGCTTCTCTAAGTATGCTTCTCATCACAATTGTGTACTGAATTATTGGAAATATTCATACTGACAATGGAAAACTGTTTCGGTACGTGCAGTCACAAAACGCACTGAATCTGATGGGAACCGCTGTTCATGGAGAAAAAAATGGGCAACATGCACACTTTGTAATCTACGGGCAGCCTTCTAAAAAAAAAAAAACGAACTTGATTAATAAGCCTTACTAAACCACTGCCATGTAAAGTGATGAGGCAAACCAATGGCAAAAACTACTGTGAACTAGAGTCTTATATACAGGGCCAAAATATCCTTCATTTTGGATTGCCAATGATTACACCACGAACAAATTGAAATGTGACATTGTACTTTTTTAGTATAGCAACCATGCACAGAATAACTGTTTTGATTTACATTTCTTGAGTGTAACAATAATGCACGATTCCTCACAATAACTGTTTTAACTCGCTGCAGATATGGCTGTTAAAGGTAGTGTTGGTCCTAATAAAGTGCTCAATTTGAACTTATGTCGACAGGACAAAAACTGTTAATTACTACTTGGCCCTAAATATCCGCCTTTCTGTGCGTGAGAACTGCATATCAGCTGTCCTCTTCAGATTTCATGTACCTGGGTTCCCCTGGACTATTATGTCAAATGAAAAGCTCAAGTACATTTTTATTAGGTCCACATTCAGATGTTTGTAGGCACGGAAAAAAAAAAGGCTGGACAAGCTTGCAGGTTGTGACACACAACCTGAAAGCCAGTTATCAGGCAGTTATCAGAGCTTATCAGAGGCTAACTGCACTGAGCAGAATAAGCGTGCTCACCAACAAGGTTCTTCCTTTCCCTGTAATCAGCGAATCGCGACTCCTGGTCATCACTGATTGACTTCCACTGAAGCTTCATCCGGTAGTAGCAATCCCTGTGAAGCAGGTGCACAGAAAGAGGAACAGTGTGCAAATTCTACGAAAAAGTAGCTCAAAAGACAAAAACCCAGGAATGAACAGGAAAGCCAAACAAGTTTGTTTGTTTTCACATTCATGTTTTTGCACTACTTGTTCGAGTGTGAATTCCCACAAACTAGCCCAAATTTCAGTTCTGGCGTACAAACAAACAAGAGGTACAAAGATGAAATTACTGTGAACAGCTTAGTTCAGTTTGCGTTTGTTCACTTAACGCACTCAACTTTCAACAAATGTAGCTGTCGGGCAGACTTTGTGGTGACACACTAGCCAAGTCTTCTGCTTATAGAGCCACCTCTGAACACCTTAGGATAGTTCATACAAGTAAATGCCAGGGAGAATGTCAATTTCAACAAGTTTATTAGTCCACCAAATTGACCAAAAATTCACCACCTATATGCTCATTCACATAAATCCGGGACAAATTAGTCCTCAGGAGGAAACGGAACCGTTGACCACTGAATGAAGAAAAGTTACAATAACAAACGACCAGATTTGACACACCAAACAAAAAAGTCACAGCTTCGCTGCAAAGGCGAAGCAATGAACACGATAGCATCAAATCAGAAGGTCACGCGCAGAATGGCAGGCAGATCTAGACGTGACCCGCGTTTTTTACGCACAAATAACACAAGAAAAGTACTCACAGGTACAGATGAACGCGAATAAGCGTCCCAGTTGTTACTTCGCTGTGTTTGAAAAGCACGCTCTTTTCGCAAACGGAGACTGTGCAACAATTGCAGTGAAATTTGTGTGCCCGGTAACTACAAAAGAATCGTTACGGTAAAAGCCAAACGTAAGCCAAGACGTACGATGCTCTCCACCGCGAGATAAAGCACGTGAGTGAGCGTCTACCTCTCCTCTCCGCGGGGCAAAGTACGCGCGGGAGATGAGAGCGCGCGCCACCGAATCGTGATGATGTGGCGACGCGCACTCATTCCGTGATCTTGCTGGTAAAGCCGAGAACACGATAGTTGCCCCCGAGATGCCTGTCACCAGCGGTAAGTGGTACATATAAATAGCTCACCTTTTCAACGTTGAAGGACGTGCTTCTTCGTGGCTTAGTGGTTTAATAGCCTTGCACTCACGTTTCATAGATTGCACGTTCAATTCTACGCACCAATGTCTTTTTCTGGGCTTATTCTTTCTTGAGTTTTCATATATATATAGATACGTATACATATACGGTGAGTGACGACGACGCCCACGTCGATGAGGACGTGGACAGCGGTGGCAAAATCCAGCCGAAAGTGTCTATATAATTGTTATCGCAATAAAATCATCCTCATCAGCACCAGCCTGACTACGTCCACTGCAGGGCAAAGGCCTCTCCCGTAATCTGTCAATCAACCCGGTCTTGTGCTTTTTGCTGCCCCTCTATACCGGCGAACTTTTTATACTAATCCACCCACCTAACTTTCTGTCTCCCCTTCGTTGCATTTGCCTTCTCTGGGAATCCAGTCAGCCTTAATGACCAGCGGTTATCCTGCCTATGTGGTGCGTGTGCGGCCCATGTCCATTTTTTCTTCTTGATTTCAACTGTGATAGCCTTAACCCCGATTGGTTCCCTGACCCACTTTGCTCTCTTCTTGTCTGCTAAGGTTACACTTATTCTTTTCCATTCTTTTTCATCACTCGCTGCATCATCCTCAATTTAAGCTGAACCCTCTTTGCGAACCTCCAGGTTTTTGCTCTATAGGTAAGTACCGGCAAGATGCAGTTGTTATATACCTTCCTTTTGAGAAATAGTGGCAATCTACCAGTTGTGATTTGAGAATGATTGCCGAATGTGCTCCACCTCATCCTTATTCTTCTAGTTATTTGACTCTCATGGTACGACTGCGTTGTTACTACCTCTCCTAAGAGGACATATTTCTTTACAACTTCCAGCGACTCTCCAACTATTGCAAAGCACTGTTTTCTGGTGAGACTGTTGCACATTACTTTAGTTTTATGCATATTATTATTCAAACCTAATCTTCTGCTTTCCATGTTTAGTCCAGTAATCATGAGCTGTAATTCATCCCCTGAGTTAATTATCAAAGCAATGTCATCAGCGAATCGCAGGTTACTGCGATTCTCGCCATTAACTTTTATCCCTACTAACTCTTCCTGATCTCGGGTTCTGAAAACTTCCTATTAACACACGAAGAATAAAATTGGAGAGATCGTATCTCCCTGTCTTTCACCCTTCTTTATTAAGATTCTGTCGCTTTCTTTATGGAGAACTCTGATGGCTGTGAATCGGCTGTAGATTTCTTCCCGTATGTTTATGTAGGGTTCATCGATGCCCTGATTCTCCAGTGCTTGCATCACTACTGATGTCTCGACTGAGTCACACGCCTCCTCGTAATCTATGAAAGCTATGTATAGGTGTTGGCTGTATTTCGCGCATTTTTCTATCACATGCTTGATAGAATGAATATGGTCTATTGTGGAGTAGCCTGTATGAAAGTCTGCCTGGTCCTCCGATTGATTGAACCCTTATAACATCTTAATTTTATTAGCTATTATTTTGTAAATAGTTTGTAGAGAATGGATAGTAAGCTGATCAGCCTGTAATTTTTCAAGCTCATGACACCTCTTTTCTAATGAATTAAGATGATGTTGGCGTTCTTCCAAGATCTTGGTACCCCTCCCGCCAAGAGACGCTTCGTATTCAATAAGTATGGCAAATTTTTAAGTGCAGTGCATTTCACTTTACTACTATTTAAATCCTGCTAATATTCTAATTCCCTTTGACTTTGCTTCAAACCAAGAAGGCAATATTCACATAAGCCAGCTGGTGATTATTGTCAGCGTCTTATCGAGTGCCAGCTTTGCTATGCCTTACTTGAGCTTCTTCCGGAGTGCCTCACGCTCCTTGTAGGTCGAGTCGAAGGAGTAGTACTCCAGCAAGAACGGCCACACCTCTCTCCTCAGGTCAGCAGCAATGCCCTGTCACACAGTGAAGAACAAGCAAACAACATATTTGGTGGTCCAACAAGTTTTTGAGGCTCAATGTCGTGCGAGACCTAAGAGAGTTCTTCACTGATTGCGGCCCTCGAACATTTAAACAGTACACTGACAGAACCTAGCAGGTTTACCTTTTTTACGTTATGTCTGTCCAAGAAGGTTGTTCTGTAAAGACAAGGAGCAGAAAGGGCAGAATAAGAACAGCCAGCCTATTGAACAAGCGTTGTGTCTTGCTTCTCACCACTACAATGGCGAAGTCTACGACGTACGAACCATAATCGCAACTCCATGGGTAATTGCTATTGCAGGCTTTCTTTTTCGCCAACGCCGTTCACGGTACTGTTATCATGGAGCTGACAACCCTCCTACAGCCAGCTATGCCACGGCTCCAGGCCTTCACCATGGCGCAAGGTCAGGCTTGCCCCGCTGCCGTCGAGACAGTGCACAGCCTATCGTTCACCGGGAATGCCGTTCACGCTTCCCACAGCGACAGCACCACACTCAGCATTTCATCGATGCCTGAGTCGATCAGGGGTGCTGTCCAAGCACTCTCGATCAAGAATACCACCGCAGTGAGTAGGCTAATTAAGTACTACTCTTCGGACCACACCACTGGCTCCGCAGGTGGGTTGCTCAAAAGCACCACCATACTTTTGCGCACCACCGCACAACTCCGCCTTGAGATCAGCGCCTTACGGCGTCGAGTCTGTGCTCTTCTTGGCGACCTTACCAGGACTGCACGTCATTGATGAAGCGTTGGACACAGAAGACCATAAGCACAGCTCACCAGAGAGCCACAGAAAGCTCCAGCGTACCCTAGCCGAGCTTTTCCACCAACTCGGCTGGCCTGTGCCGCTATTTTCCAAAGTTTCACAGGCCGTACCACATCGCTGGCTGCCTTCGAACTCCCACACTTTCGCGGCTTCCAGGACAATGCCAACAACTGGGTCGTCACTGTCAACGCTCTCAGAGCTCGCAATTGATTGACTGAACAGTGGAAGTGGGGCATGGCCATAGATCGCCTCCAGAATGCTAGAAATAGATTGAAGAAGAATGGCTATTTGGGCTAGTTGGACAACACAGCGCTCGTGTTGTTGTCTTTGCCGGCCAGCTGTGTGACGGCGTCAGTTTTCTTACAAATTGACAGTGAAAAAACAAGCCCCACTGCAGTTCCCCTCCTCACTGCGAAACCGCATCACCGGAAGTCAAGGCAGTAATTGGCTGAGTGTGCAGACGTCTGCCATGCGTTAAGCGTCACCTCCTTCAAAGAAGCTGAGGTGCCTGTTCAGGATGAGATCGCTATCAGGAAAGAGCTGCCGGTGCGGGTCATACCTCCAGTTATTGACATGGCATCCGACAAAGAAGGCTCTACTGCAAGTGAAGCTATAGGAATCAGTAGCTTGAACATCAGCCAGACAAAGACAGTGATGCAACAGCACGAGTTGCCCCACATGCTCATAAAAACACCCTGACGCCCCTTGACACACTGTAAACAGCACAGACTTCGCCGCTCAATTCAGCAGGTGGAGGTGCAGCATGCACTATTTTTATCGCTGTCTACACAGCTGCGACAGTACAACCAAATTGACCAGATGCAACCAATGAGGCCACTTCGCTTTAGCCAGTATCTGCTACTGGTGCCATCTTATTTAAGTAACCAGCGTCGACCCCAGCGTGGACGAGGCCTGCACCGACCATCTCATAGCCAGTGTCGTCTTCCAAAAAGCACCACTGCTAAGGCAGACAAGGCGAGGCTTACTCAACACAGACAGCAGCGGCACAGCTAGGACATCCCAGATCTTAAAAAGCTATGACACAGCCAGTGCCGGCCACCTGAAGCTTTTTGGCAAATTTCCAGGCAAAAAACCAGCATGGCCGAGCTCAGCTACTTTGGCATAGCCAATGCCGCTCACCGGATATGTTGACAGAAGCCACCAGGCTCACAGTCGGTGCCGAGTGTAATGACAAGGAGCAACACAAGGGCTCAAGCTTGAACTAGGCTAGCGAAGTGAAGAAATAGGAATGGTGGAATAAGAACAACCAGCCTACTGTACAGGCATTGTGTCTTACTTCTCACCGTTACAGTCCCTAATGTCTCTCAGACACCTATCCAAACCTATAAAAAAAAATTCTCGAGCACGACGCTGAAAGATTTTGTGGATTGTTGGTTAAATAGATTTTTCATTGACTGTGTCTAATGATGCTTAATTCTCTTTCCATAAACTTATTTATTGCCTTTTAAGCTTCCGCTCACTACAATAGTACTCAGACAACTGTTGTAAGTTGTAACACAATTGTGTTCGTGCCGTCCTGTGCCGTAACATGCTTGGAACTTTGCTTACTTTTGCACAAAAAAGAGGATTTCTGCATTTGTTGTCATTTAAGTGGCCCCTTTACATATAGTGCCTCAGTTGGGGCCTTTACATGTTCACTGCAATGTGATTTTTAGACACCATAAGAAAACCTAGACTCAGGCAGACAGCCTGCCTGCAAACAAGATTTATTATTTTAAATACAATAGGTTCTCAGTGAGCGGAAATGTTTTAAATAGAATTGCTGCTTAAATAAAACAACTGCCCCTAATAAAATTGTTTTTGTGCTGTGCACTCCCGTTCATCTCTCAATAAATGAAACTAATGTTAAATGGAATATTTTACTTGTCCCTTCTGTTTCCGTGGAATGCGAGTCTACTGTTGAAGCAGAGGAATACCTCTTAAAACAGTATACTTCCACAAAAAAAACAACTGCAGAACCCATCATTACCACTTACCAGTACTGGCACAAGTGAAGAGCATGACCAAGAATTCATGGCTCCTCTGCGTTACGATCGAGACAAGGAGACAACACTCGAGCGCCTTGGAGGCGGCGTGCCTGGTCCCACATACCAGCCACAACTACCGGCTGTATGTGATTTGAAAGCGCACGTGTGATTTGAAGGCTGCTCACATGAAAACTATAAAAATACAAGTCCTGCTGCTTCGCCAAGATTCCCTACTGAAAACATTCTCTCTGCCACTTGAATAATTTCATTTTCATGCGAAATCATATATTTTCTAAATATTTGCTATGTTTTCGCAACCATGTTACAGAAACGTATAAAATTACGTATACAGCATACAGAAAAGTTGTTTGCGTGGCATGTACCCGCTGCTAAAAGAATTTTGCAAAGTAAACATCTACTGCGGTTGGTCTATTAAAAAAAAAAAACAAAATAACTAGTGATAGCAATGCTGGCTGGGCAACTCACCCCTCGAAAGATGCGCTCCCTAAGGCTGGCCTCATTGAGAATGCGCCCCTCCGGATTGTGCGCCATGGCCCACTCCTCATGACAGAGTGGTGCGCCGCGCTTCACCTCCGTCCGCTTGGGCAGGGTCTGTTGACGACCCTCGCAATTAGTGACAAGCGGGGGGAACACGCGTGAAAGAACAAACGACAACACATCACAGGTTCGAAAAGAAAAAAGAAAGAATAAGAGGTCGGGTTGTATGAGAAACAAACTTCAATATTGAGGAAACTTGAGCCTGCTCTAATCTGACAAGTGTACTATGTTTGAAATACAGTTGAACCCTTTTATAGAAGACATGTACTTTTATAGAAGACATGAACCCTTTTATAAAGACATTTATAATACGGTTGCAACTCTTTATAGAAGACATGTACTGGGCAGCAATTGTTGTTTTTTATATGAAGTGTTTCTTGTAAGTAGGGTATCACTGATGCATTTTGGTATGAACCGCTCTCAACATCAGCGTACCCATTTGTCTGTCACATCAGTGCCTATCTTAAAGGGGTTTGACTGTATTCTACCTTTTCTTACTTAATATATTCCTTTCTTTTTCTTATTTATCTTACAAGGCACTGCTATCACGAATAGACAACTTATGACAACTTATGCCCATTCTTGCTCTTACCGAGGCTTTGAATGCTCGGGCAGTAAAATATCAAAAAGAACACTGTTCACAAATCAAAACTTACCCTGACGACCACCTCGAAGCCGGGCTCCTCGCTGTGGGCACTGATCTCGAGACCGGTTAGACTGTCGGGTTGCTGTTCCTCGAGGTATCCATAACCAAGCCGGTACTCGTCGCCGGGCAAGCCTGACGCGGCCCCCGTGACATAGTTTGCCACTTTGGCAAAGCCGTCCCAAGTCGCATCCCACGTTGGATTCGTCAGGAACTTCTGATGCAGAGTCACAAGTAGAACGCGTGAAGCCTTCCACAGATTACACAAATCCACAAAGTAGTAAACAAAGGTACAGTAAAGCGAAGTTCTCTAGAAATGTTGTGATGGCGTACGGACTGCAAATCCTATACACACTACCTCACGATTGAGTAAAACGGCTATATTAGAGACCAATACTCAATGTTCGTGCCAAGCTAAGGGAACAAGTTACCAGTCAGCCTCTGCACATGTCGCGAGTACTTCCTCACGTGTGCACTTTTTTCGCGTCTTTACTAATCCCAACAAACACGAGCAACTTACCCGAATCACGTCGTACCGTGATGACGACTCGGGATACAGGTTCAACTGGTCAAACGACTTGTGGAGTGCCTCGACTGCTGGCATCTGAACCAGGTAGAGGAGCGGGTCTTTTCGCGACCTGTTTGTGAGCAAAAGCAAATACACGATGTTTAGTGTTTCATGACAGCTTGTCTAGTCAAAATGATACATCATGCAAGTAGAAAACCCGAGGCACTGTGCTGACGAAAGTGAAAATTTTAAATGAGCACACAAGATCTTTCGACTCCTGCAAGAGGGCATTTCTAACAAGTAAAATGCATTTTACTCTCGAAGAAGGCTCCCACGCGGGAGCCAAAACATGTTCATGTGTGCGCATTTTAGATTGACACTTTGGTCGGCACACTGCCCTGAGTTTTCCACCTACATCATATGAATACACAGTTCCACATATACACCAACTTCTCTACCTCGATAACACTGGACCAAGACAGATTTATTGCAGCAAAAGTTAGGCATGTCGACATAAAAGCAAGAGAAGAATAATGAATAAATCTGATGCTGTACCCAAGTCTGTCTCCTTTCTAGATGAACACCTGTTCATGTTTCTGTTGTCAGTTTACCCAGTGTTAGTGTTGGCAAGCCTAACTTTATTCTACGATTCTACGGCATATTAGTTCTCTGGAAGCCCTCAAGGTACAGGAAGAACTATGAAACGAAAAACTGTCATCCATATATTTCTAACCACTAGAGAAAAAATCTGTATAGACTTCTTAGAAAGAAAGCATTTCAACTGACAAAAAGTTTGTCTTTGTCATACTAAAGTGAAGTTAACAGGGGCAGATATTTAAGGTACAGTAGATTCAGTAAATGAAACTCTTCGGAATAAAATTGCTGCTTGAATAGAGAAACTGCCTCGAATATTTTGGGTTCTGCGCCCTAATCCTTCACCCCTGTTTATTTCTCAATAAATGACACTCCTATTTAACAGAACACACTTTTCAGGTCCCTCCTGGTTTTAACTAACAGAAGTCTACTATACTATCAACCCCTTTATATTATGCAATACCATGCCTGATTAATGTGATTGGTACGGAACTTCAACTTGGAATGAAGCATCACCACAGCCACTGCTTCAGATTTAAATACAGTGTTATTTACCATAACCTAACCTAACCTCAAACACTACTTCAAAAAACTACTTCTTGTTGAAGAGTTCTAACGAAAATGGTCACAGTTGAAGTAGCGAAGTCATAAAAAAGAATAAAAGCCTACATCAAATAAAGGCATGTCTCAGGTCCACATCTGCAAATTCATACAAAAGAAATAGAACAGTAATCCGACTGAAGGAATTTCTAAGCCATAAAAAAAACCATACAAATCTTTCAGAAAGGTTCAGAGTAAGAAAAATTTGTCCCTGTCTGGCACTGCAGTTGCAAATAAAAATTTACCGACAGTTCCTTCAACACCTGAACTAGCGAGATAATAAATTGCTCACAATGCAAAGTGGCATGTTAATATTGCATGTACCGTTAATGTGGAAGTACTATTACATAAACAGAAAGCCTGCGAGAGCCATGTGCGTCAACATACTCGCACGTTTGAAGCGCGTTTTCCCCAAACCTAATTCTACACAGGATTTATTACACACTCACTAACTACACTGGAAACATTGTCACTCGTGGCTAGCAGCTCGAAAAACATAGAAGACAAGAAGTGGACACAGCGCAGAAATAACTTTCGACTGAAATTTTTATTGAAGAAAACCATAACATATAGTATATATATATATATATATATATAGATATTTATTCGACGGTCGCAGGTTCGGTTCCTGCTCACGGCAAGTTATCTTTTCACCCACTTCTCTTTCTTCACATATAAACTACAATTCGGTCCAATAACATTCCCTATACTTTCCTTGGTATACGGCTCAGAGGGAATATTGGTCAGAGGACAACTCCTAATAAGTTCACATGTTACGTGACGCCAAACGTACTCATAAATGATTGTACCATACTCACTGCCACGGCTACTGATGGCACTGGCTGACACTACCACGTTTAAATTCACATACATACCCAATAAAGTGAGTTGGAGGATAGCCGCCGTGGTAGCTCAGTTGGTAAATCATCGAACGCATTATTCGAAGGTCGCAGGTTCTGTTCCTGCCCACGGCAAGTTATCTTTAAGCCCACTTTCCTTTCTTCATATTTAAATTAAAATTCCGTCTAATAACATTCCCTATACATTATGATTACAAATAAGCAGCGCACGACGTTTTACAAAAGAGAGACGATAGGGACACCGCTGCACTCTCAACTAGTTTATTCCGTAAAAGAACTTGGTTATTATACAACAAGACGGTGTACCACGAGCTACAATGACAACGTATTTTCTAAAAAACCAACTTCGCAATCGCTCAAAGTAATCGATGCTTGGCTTATACAGTAATCTTTTCTTTTTGCGATGTGGAAGGCCTCGATCACGAAGGCTAGATAGAAAGCGTTTGGCAAAAAAGGATAGGTGTCGGTGCTCTGTTAAGCACATTTTTTCGTTTGTTGAGTGCAGAACCGCGGTTGTTTACTGTTTGCTCATGTCATGTGGGAAAATGTACATCGGTCAAACGGGCCGGTGCATAAATACAAGGTTAACGGAGCACAAGAGAGCATTAGCTAATAATGCTTACTCGCACTTAAGACGGCATTGCTTGGAATGTGGATGCTCCCCGCTGTTCTCTGAGACTAAAATTCTTTCCAGCCACAGAGATAAGATGACAAGGGAAGTGATCGAGGCCTTCCACATCGCAAAAAGAAAAGATTACTGTATAAGCCAAGCATCGATTACTTTGAGCGATTGCGAAGTTGGTTTTTTAGAAAATACGTTGTCATTGTAGCTCGTGGTACACCGTCTTGTTGTATAATAACCAAGTTCTTTTACGGAATAAACTAGTTGAGAGTGCAGCGGTGTCCCTATCGTCTCTCTTTTGTAAAACGTCGTGCGCTGCTTATTTGTAATCATGAACTATCACCAACTCGCCCAACTTTCGGTTTTACTGAACTTCATTCCCTATACATTCCTTGGCATTATTGTCTGTTAGATCTTAATTACATACATATATATAAATAAATATATATATATATATATATGAAGAAGTTTTTCTAATGAGCAAAACGTACTTGGGAAAAGAAGAGGATCAACGCACGCGCATGCACACGCGCGCGCACGCGCACGCACACGCACACACACACACACACACACAGTGGCTCATTCTATGTCACGTGTGTACCCCGTCAATTTTCAACTAATAGGGCTAAAAAAACGTGCAGGTATATGTGAATGTGAGAAGTTTTTCAGGTGTTATATTTTGTAAAAAAATTTTGTGTTGCCTAAAGAGTGCTTCAAACTTTGGGCACCCAAGTGAAACTGTGTCGCGCTAAATCATTTATATAATATTACTGGTTTCAGTAATTACTAAAAAACAACTAAATTACATACTACAACAACAACAAATTATAATACTACAAACAACTACAAATCTCAAGGCACTGCTCTTTCATGAATAAGATAGTTTATTCATTTTTGTACAACTTTTCTTTATTTTTCATTTTGGCAAAAAGTTACAATATGCTGCAGGTTCGGCAATGTTTTATAAAAAGCACAATTTTTCCTGCCAGTGTTATAATTACATTTTCTATTCTATATGTCCCTATATTAATTTGTAAAATGCTTTGGGAAGAAATGAGGCAATAATGTTACCAGAATAATGTGATAAAGTTGGCTAAAATCAAGTTTTTACTATATTCACAGCTTCATTTTGGCAATGTAGCAGTTCAAGCAAAAATATGGCTAATATATTGTTGAAAAGTATGGTTTGTTAGTAACAGTTGTAGAAAGTTTCAGTTGTAGAAGGAGTAGTTTTTGTTTTAAGGGAGAAAAATTTTTCATCTGAACAACCACAAGGCAGTAGAAAGCCTACCTTTGCATTGCCTTCACTGCATAGTACATCAATGCAAGGTGCCAGTTGCCAAGGTACTTTTCGGCAACATATAATGCATGTCACTTGATTGCTTGTTACTTGTTTTCATAATAATGCTCTACAGAATGTTCAAAACAGAAATGGTGCCAAGTTTAAGGAACGGTATCTTTCCCCTTGAATCATTATAGGGCAAGTTATATTTCTCAAGGGGTAGAATTATAATGCAGTCGATGGCCTGTAATAGAGTATTACATACAGCATTGAGTATGGCTTCTGATAATTAATACACATGGTTTAATAGTAATTAACAACATAACTAAAGTTTAGTTTAAGGTGTTTTAATGATATTTGAGGTAGAGGCCAATGTGTGATCATTGTGTGAAGCTTCACCGTTCACCTTTAGTGGTGTGGATATAGTAGTGCAGTTTAGCCTTTCGCGTCCTCAGACACTGCTTGACAAGCCCTTGCGTGGTTGAGTCATGTATAAATATTTTGAATGCATTATGTTGCATTTCTTAATAAGTAAACATACTTCTTTTACATGAGCTTTACTTTCGTTTAAATTTGAAGCCGACAAAAAGCGGGCAAAGGTGTCAGGATGCAAAACGTCAAGAGAATTTCAATGTGAGCTCTTTAGTGTGAGTTCGCCGAGAAAAAAATCGCTGAAGCCATACATAGGTAATCAGAGAAAACAAGTGCATTACAGGAACGTACGATTTCACAGCATTGCGGATAACTGTTGCACAATGCATAGAAAGAAACACGGCATATCCACGAAGTGAATGATGATTGGGCAAAGCAGTGAAATCCTTCAATTTTATCATAAATCCCCGTGACATTGACCCCCTACGCATGTAAATGAATGAGAAAGCAATGGACAGTTATATACAAGGCTTATTGATTATAAATGGTATGTTTATCATTACTGCTTTATGGCACATTCATAAACTATTCATTATTCTATTCATTCATAAACTATTCATTATAACTATTCATTATTATCCATTAACATTCATTATTACTGCTTTGTGGCACTGAATCTTGCCTAAAATCGGCAAAAACGAGGTCTATGCCCATTTCCCTGGCGGTTGTTGGCGGTATTCAGTCGCACGAAATGCATCATAGAGCATATAGAGACGTCATACACTGCACAAGACAGTCACTGTTCGCGATAATCATCATCGTCATCACAACAGCTACAGCACACATCAATGCTGCCAACGGACATGTCTTGACCTTAAGGAGCTTTGTCCTTAAGACAGAGGGATAAGCTAGTTTGCGAAAAATCCTTAAAAGAATTGAACATGCAAACATAAACACAAGAAGTCACAACATGCTGGTGCGTGTGGTGTCCCAGCTTGTTTCCTGTCTGTGTTGGCACACTCAGTATTTTCAGAATCATAATGCAGTTCACTTCACTGCACGGCTTCAAGACTGTGGCGCTGTGCTTTTCTGCACACTAAAAAAAAAGCCGAGTAGAAGAACTTTCCATTGTAGTCACGTGCTGCAGAATCATGTTACTAATCGGAACTGTGGCACGCGTAATGTCACACAGCCCAAATTAGACTGAAAGGGAAGGCATTCTGCAAGTACAGCTGTGTTGCCAGTGCCAATGATTGGCCCGTGTCGTCGCGCGTCAAGTAACCTATGCGATGCCACTTCACAGTTCTATTTTGCTGACATCACTACTGCCAGAACAAAGATTCAACAACGACATCACACTCTCCCAATAATGTCACACAAGATGTTCGTGCTTGGACATGCAAGCCATCCGCATGTGCGGACGGGCGACACTTTGGGTGCTGCGCTCTTTAAGATATGAATCTTTGTGGCAGTGCCACCTCTGTGTTCAGCGGAGGCAAAATTGTTAGCACAAGAAAGACAGACTGCCGTGTTCAAGCACAGAGGTGTCTGAGGTTCAATCCCTTGATCTTTCATAGATCGTTCAGGGATTTAATGAGGCAGGAAGAAATAATAGCATGCATGGCCATGAAGAGAGTAAGGTTCGCAATAAAGTCTTGATCCAATATAAATCTTTAAATCGCACAAGTTGGGGGGCCATAGAAGGCACTACAGAATAAAATTTTTCAGTGACATCTATTATTTAAAACAGGCCTAAACCATGGACCATGGACCACATATCTAGGCACAACACTATATCTTAGAGCAATTTTGCCACTGCAATGAAAGTAAACAAATTTCCTACTGGAGGCAACAAGAGAGAGCAGAAATAACAGTGGAGGAAAGCTATGCAATGCAAGTGCAGAAGTGGAGAAATAGCAAATGCCCTGTAAAGCACGGTTAGCACAGCTGAGAAGTGGGAAAGTGATGTGGAAGGCGAGGAGCATTGCGAGGATGGAAAGGAGAGGGTGTAATAGCACGACAATTTACAGTGGCAGCAGAGCCAGGAGTGAGAAAGAGTGGGAAGAGGTAAGGTTCCGAGCAGGAAAGATTGCAGTGATGCGGGGGCGAGAACGGAAAACGAGGGGGTACAGCATAAAAAGCATTGCATAGCCGCGAGTAGTATAATACGGCGAGGAGATGGGAAAAGGAAATGGGATTGATATGTAGTGACGGGTGTGGAGGCGAGGTGTAAGGGCGAGGAGTTGGGCTGAGTACACTATAGATATATAGCCTCTAAAGAGGTGAGAAAAGGAAAGTGAATGTCGAAAGGAGGAAATGAAGGAAGGCAAAGCACACCATGAAAAGTATACCGAGGGGTAAGAAGAGAAGTGAGGAGGGAAAAAAGAAGTTATAGCATAGCATAAGCATGTATAGTACAGCAAGGGGGCAGAAAGAGAACCTGAAAGTGATAGTAATGCGAGGGTTAGGAGAAAAAGGAGGTGAGAAACTAAACTAAAAGATAAAGAATGTAATGGGGGTGGAAAGGGAAATGCAAGTGAGAAGCAATGATGCCAGGGTGAAGACGAGGGAAGGTGAATTGGAGGGTATAACATAGTTTAGTGGACGGAGGAGAGGCTATTTGGAGGTTGCACGGATGATAGAAAGGATGCCAGCGTCATCGTTTCAGCCTCACCCTTTTCACGTCCGAACGTGATAATTATGACAAGTGTGTCATGTAAAATATGACTACATGCTATACACTCATAGCGTGCTTGGTGGCTGTTTTGCTAGCTTCACATATACCAAATTTAGTAACACACTTGACGTGAATGGACGATGAACACAAATGTCAGGGGCGCAAAACATGATAATCACGACATGGAAGTCATGTATGGCATATTTACGTCCGCCTCGTAACGTTGTGCTCATTTAAAGTGACATGTCAACCTTCCTCTTCGTGCTTTGCATATCATCGATTCCCACTGTGCGTGGGATTTGCAATTTTTTTTCTTTCCACCATTCATATCTGTCGGTGTACCCAGTTCCAGCGCGTAGCCTGCTGCTGTAACACCCTTCGAGGTGATTCAAGTAGTTAATAAATAAACAAATGTCACAGTGGGGCCGATGCATAACGATATATAAAGTTTGACACCAAAAATTATGCAGGCAGTAACCAGCAATCCTTGCGGAATTTTCAGAGGCACGGCCGCTCCTTAGCAGCATGATAGAAAAGGACGCCAGCGTCAACCGCTTTCAGTCTTCGCACCATAGGTGTGGTAGCTGTCCCAATGTGCTGGAGGCCATTTCACTAGCTCCACATATATCAAGTTTGGTATCACGTTTGATAGCACCAAAATGACATTCCTAAACGAAGCCACAATGTTATGCCAGCAATACATGCTACAAGGGAGGTCCTGTCCTTCTGACAGAAACACAGTGTCAAAGATGCAGTCACTTCATCATTCAGAAAGAAAAAAGACATCACACAAACTCGAGTGATAATGAATTTTTTTAATGTTTATAGTGTCAGTATAAACAAGAAGGCAATGCCCACATTATAGCCAGCAATGTTCGAAGGCACTATAAAAACAAAGAGGTAAGCTACAGACATTATAAAATGCAAGTACTGCACTAACGGGATAACAAAATCATGAAGGGTATAGAATAAAAAAAAATAGTATAAGGGTGTCAGCATTTGTCCATTTTTTTTTTGTACACGTGATCAATGTGTAATATGTGCATAGTATGAGAGTCATTCTTCGTTCACAGTCAGGATAACAAACCAGACACATCAAAGGAACATGCCTGCCGCTTGAAGAATGAAAGAACACTTGCCCTTTTAAATGTTAAAAATGTTCATGACAATTCATTTTAGAGCAAAGCAACTAACCACTTTTAACCTTTTCTTTTAAGTGTAAAGAGGTTTATTGGGCGAACCAAACGGGCAGGTGGAAGATTCGAGATAGCGACAGGACGAGGAAGATGGTGGAGCTCGAGCGCCGATCTCGTGGTGCCTTACTTTGCGATGATGCTTGTTGTTCCCTTTTGTTGTCATCATTCCTTCATTGCAATTGCCCCCGTCGAGAAAGATGAAGCCATCCTGGCGATCTAACAGGTGGGAACGAGCGGGTCGAAGTACGGCTTCAAGCGGTCCACATGAACAATATCGTGTCCATGCCGACGATGGTCACCGAGTGGCGTAAGCGGTTCAATGGCGTAATTGACAGGCGATGTGTGCTCTACCACGCGGTATGGACCATGGTAATTTGAAAGTAGCTTGGTAGACAAACCAGTTGCACAGGGTGGTACATACAGCCATACAAGGGTTCCAGGGGAGAACTCTGCGGCAGGAGGGTGGTCGTCATCGGGCCTTTTTCTGGCGTTGCTGGTCAGCCGTAGTAAACTGCTTCACTAGTTGGCGGCATTCTTCGGCGTGACGGGCGGCTTCAGACACGGTCGTGCACTCAGATACATCTGGTGCGTATGGCAGCAAAGTGTCAATTGTGTACGATGGTTGACGTCCGTATAGAAAGTAGAATGGGGAAAAGCCGGTGGTGATTAGGTAGCAGTGTTGTACGCGTAGGTCACAAACGGAAGAACCAGGTCCCAGTTGGTTTGGTCAGATTGCCACATGCGTCGCGAGCATGTCACCCAGGGTCCGATTAAACCGCTCAGTCAGGCCATTCGTCTGAGGGTGGTAAGCAGTACTCATCGATGTACAATATGCACTGACGGAGAAGTGCTTGAATTACGTTGGATAGAAATACACGACCCCGGTCACTGAGGAGCTCGCGAGGAGGGCCGTGACGCAACACAAACTGATGGAGGATGAAAGATGCGACGTCCTGAGCGGTCGCCGTAGGAAGAGCAGCAGTTTCGGCGTACCGTGTCAGGTGATCTACAGCAACGATAGCCCACCGGTTACCTGCTGTGGTCAATGGCAGTGGTCCATAAAGGTCGATTCCGATGCGATCGAATGGGCGGCCAGGGCACGCAAGCGGCTGTAGTGGAGCTGCTCCTGCATTCGGTGGCTGTTTTCGTCGCTGACACTCGTGTTAGCCGCGAATAAACTGTCGAACAAAAGTAAACATCACACGCCAGTAGTCACCGCTTCCTTAAACGTTCGTAGGTCTTGAAGACAGCGGCGTGAGCGCATTGCGGGTCGGAGTGAAATTATGCACAGATTGTAGAGCGCAGCTTTCGGGGAATAACTAGCAGCCACTTCCTGCCGTCTGGTGAGTAATTGCGCCGGTACAAGAGGCCACCTCGAAGGGTGAAGTGAGAAGCCTGGCGTCGCATTGTTCGAGTGGTGGGAAGTGTCGGTACACCAGATAGACGTCCAGAAGCGAAGTTCTCTATGGATCGTCGCGCTGTGCAGAGGTCATTGTGTCGATGTCAAGAGCGGACAGCGCGTGTTCTATAGAAGATATAGAAACAATCTCAGCGGACAGTGGTGATCGTGAGAGCGCATCAGCATCGGCATGTTGGCGGCCGGAACGGTACACAACGCGGATGTCATACTCTTGAAGTCGCAGAGCCCAACGAGCAAGACGACCTGATGGATCCTTCAGCGACGACAACCAACATAAGGCATGATGGTCTGTAACGACAGCGAAGATGCGGCCATATAAGTATGGGCGAAATTTCACTATCGCCCAAAGTATGGCTAAGCACTTTTTTTTCGGTAACACTGTAGTTTACCTCAGCCTTGTTGAGCGTTCTGCTGGCGTAGGCAACGACATACTCAGGGGATCCAGGCTTGCGTTGAGCGAGAACTGCACCGAGACCGACACCGCTGGCATCTGCATGGATTCCAATGCAGCCGTGGGATCATAGTAGCCGCAATATAGGCGGTGATGTTAGGAGACGGCGACGAGTGGTAAATGCGTGATCACATTCGGAAGACCATGATGAGATGTTGTTTGCACTGCTTAAAAGTTTAGTCAAAGGGGCAATTGATGGAGGCAAAGTTGCGCACAAACCGACGAAAGTAGGAGCACAATCCTACGAAGCTGCGTAACTGTTTTACAGTCGTCGGTTTGGGGAATTCAGCGACAGCGCGTAGTTTAGCCGGGTCGGGAAGAATGCCATCCTTTGATACGACGGAACGAGAATGGTGAGCGTCCGAGCAGCGAAGTGGGCATTCTTGAGATTCAGTTGGAGCTGCGCATTCTTCATACAGTGAGGACATGTTTCAGGCGTACAAGATGTGTTGCAAAAATCGGGTGCAAATACGACGATATCAGTGGAGGTAGCAGAGGCATATGTTCCCTTTCAAACCCACAGAGAACCGCAGTCCATCATGCGCTCGAATGTGGCCGGCGCATTGCAGAGGCCGAAGGGCATGACATTGAACTCATATAGCCCGTCGGTGTCACGAAGGCTGTTTTTGGACGATCACCATCTGCTAAGGGCACCTGCCAATACCCCGAACGCAAAATCTAACGACGAAAAAAAACTCGGCACCTTGTAAGCAATCAAGGGCGTCATCAATCCTGGGAAAAGGGTACACGTTTGCGAGTGATCTTATTTAAGCGCCTGTAATCAACGCAGAAGCGAATTGTACCATCCTTACGTCTTTGCGAGTGATCTTATTTAAGCGCTGTAATTAACGCAGAAGTGAATTGTACCGTCCTTCTTCTAACGAGAACGACAGGCGATACCCATGGACTTTGGGAAGGTCGGATAACGTCGCGCTTGAGCATATCGTCAACCTGTTCGGTGATAACCTGATGTTCCGTGGCGGAAACACGGTATGGTCACTGTCGTACTGGCGCGTTGGAACCTGTGTCGATGCAGTGAAAAAAACTGGAAGTTCGGCCAAGGGTAGATTAAGCAACAACAAAGAATTCACGAAACTGATAGAGCAGGAAGGAACGGAGCATTCAGATGGCGATAGTCCGTCGGCAATCGATGAATCGAAAAGCTCACAAGATGATGGTATATTGGAAGGGTTGAGGGCACTGATGGTGTCGTGGTCACCGGAACAATCTGGCGGCATGGTAAAAAATTTGTTCTTTATCATAGCATGCACGTGTCCAAGAGATTCACCTTGAAACAGTTCGACAAGATACGGAAGGGGATTGATGAGGCAAAGAGCACTTGTTTTTTCAGAAATAGAGAGGGTTGAATAAGGCAGAAGAGTGTGATCTTCAACTAAGGAAGAGGCTTGATGGCTCAAATAATGCAGCTTCGTTCCTAATGCCGTCACAGCCCCGGGGAGCAACACAGCTGCTGTCGGAGGAATTTCAGTGCTTCTTTGACGACGAGCTTGTGTACGGCGGGCTGTGAATGCGGCTGGTTGGTTGGTCGTAAAACTGAAAAGTTCAAGCTCCGATCTTGCACAACCAATAATGGCATGGTTACGCGACAAAAAATCCCATCCGAGTATGATGTCGTGTGAGCATGACGAAAGGACAACAAACTCAACAGTGTAGTGGTCCTTCGCGATCATCAGTCGGACAGTACAGGCGGCTACAGGCTGAACCGGGTCCCCATTCGCTGTTTGCAAGGACATCATATTAAGAGGCGTCGTCACTTGTCGGAGCTTGCGGCAAAGTTTAGCGTCTATCACGGAAACGGCAGCACCGGTATCCACTAGAGCATATGCTCGAGTACCTTCTACAAAAACTTCGACAATATTCGACGGCAATGTGCGAGGACTTGAGCATTTCGACAGCGCAGTTTCTTGCCTCCTGAACTGCGGCGGTTTCCCTCGTGTTCAGGAGCTGGCCGACGACGCATGGGTGACAGGGAGCGACAACGGGGGTGAAGGTGAGACCGACCGGACATAGTACGCGGACATTCCCGTGAAGACAAGCTTGAGTGAGGGCCGGAATTTTCCAGACGATGGAGGAAGGTCCATGAAGCTGTTCTGTGTCCGGGGTCTGTGTGTATCCCCGGCAAGCGACGACGGCAGTAACGGGCGATATGGCCAGGACCGCCGCATGCAAAACAGATGGGCCGGTTATCGCGCGTCTCCAAGTATTGGCGACGAGGGGAGCAGCCCAAGCGGCAGACGGGTGAGTTGAGGCTGTGGTGGCAATAGGAGGAACCCAGACGGTGGACGGGCTGAGTTGGGGCTGAGGTATACGCTATGTCCCTGGAACAACGGGTGTGGTGTGGCTGCCGCCGCTTTAGTCCTCAGCGTAAGTAAGAGGCGCGGTGAGGGGGGCTGCTGCAAGGGCACCGGCATACCTCGGAAATCTGCTCCTGGACCACTGTCGGAGCATGGGAGCCAATGTGGTGGCTGTCGAAGTGGCTGTTGCTGCGAGGGCTCCTGGCGTTGAGCAAAAGGCAGCAGAGAAAGCTTCCCAGCCACTTCCTCTCGCACGAAGTCTTTCATTTGTGCGAGAAGGTTTGTTTGGTCAGTTATAACGTCCAGTGCGGTCACTGGTTGGATGTCTGGATAATGAGCGTCGCGTCTGAGCTCGTTGCCTCCGCAATTCATCATAGCTGTGGGACAAAAAGTCACTACTTCTGCCACAGTGTAGGAGACTTCGCGAAAAAGCATCTGGAAAACGTCATCGTCATTGCCCTTCATAATGTGCTGTATCTTCGCACTCTCGCTCATGCAAGCATCGACGCGCCGGCAGAGATCGATCACATTTCTATATATGATGTGAAAGTTTCACCTGGCCCCTGTGCCCGTGTGGCAGACGTTGTTCGGCGCGTAGCTTCCGTAAGGCAGGACGACCAGAAACGCACATATCGCTCCTCCTTGAAGGCGGACCAATTCGCGAACTCGGTTTCGTGGTTCGTATACCACAGCTTGGCCACGTCGGTGAGGAAAAAATTGACAGTGCCCAACTTAGCAGCGTCATCCCACCTGTTGGGTCCACTGACTTTCTCGTATGACGACAGCCAGTCCTGGACGTCCTGGTCTTCGGTGCCCGCAAAGATTGGGGGGTCTCGCTGATGAACCGGGCAGGGCAAACTAGCAGCCGCGAGAGGTATTGTTTGTGGGCAGCGTCAACTTGCATGGTCAACGGCAGGGTGCG
>WOVY01006662.1:0-105188 GCA_013436015.1 Rhipicephalus annulatus
GTGCTGTGTTTGTTTAGATCTAACGCGCAAAGGCACAAACTCTTTCAAGAAGGGTTCAAGTCTCGCTAGCATGCGGTCATAAAAGGGTCTTCAGGATTTGCGGCACACATACCTCAAGAATGGGAGTCTGAAGTTTCTGCTCCAGTGCCTTTCGTGCCTTTGGTTCATACCGGAGACCTACATGCAATGGAAAAAAATATTAACAATGTAACGCACAAAAAAGGACACATAAAACATTATTCATGGTATGTGACTAATTAATTGCGGCGGATCAACTTCAAGGTTTGGATATTAGCAAACTTCTTACCATATCGAGTGGCTGGAGTTGAGAAAGGTTTTTTGCAGGTCATCTGCTTCACCAAGGACTCGGATAGCTTTCTCCTGGTGCAGATAGGATGGCAACTTGAGCTTGTGAGGCGATACTTTAGCGCTTCATGCCATTTGTACAGAGAAAAGAAAGATTGGTGAAACGAAAACAACCAATGTAAATAAATTGTGCTGCACATGTCTGTCAATAGAGGTGCAAACGCAATGAAGTTCTGCATTTTAGAGGAACTTTTTTTTTCACAGCCGAAACAGTTGCCGTGATGAAATGGGTTGGTATGCAGCAATATTTCCTAATATAATTTTGGTAGTTTTATCCTGGAAAGGTCAAGCAGCCTTCATACTGCACTCTGTAACCCCTGTGATTGCATTCAACAAAATGTTTAATTGATACCTCTGTACACCACCAGAAGCAATTCTGTAATCGTCAAAGTGGCGACTCCAGTGCTGGTTGTTTCTAACCCTTTAATTGAAAACTGCCAGAAAATCGTAAGCCGAAAGGTATACTTATGGTCATTATTATCAGATGAATTAACTGTGACTGGGGGAGGTTTGTAAACTTCAGTTTTATGTGGACCTCAACACCCTTTTCTAGAATGTAATAAAACTTTTTTCTATTGTAAACAGGTCTCCCAACTTGCCGAAAATTGCTCGACTGGCCACGGGTTGCCGTTGCGAGGTCGACGACTTCATCAGCCAAGCACACCTCTGTAGAATAAATGATCCTGGCCTCGCAGGACAGGCCACCCATGAAGTCTGTGTTTACTTGCTGCGTTATTTGACTGTTGAGGTCGTACACAGTACGCGTATGGTGAAACAGTGTCCTGTCAGCACTCATATTTCTAAGAAGGGCCGCCAGATGCTCCCTTTCAATGTTGGCGGAGACCGTCGACACCAGACTTTCCACCACTATCTTGGCCTCTAGCTCTACCTCCGTCATCTTCATGGCCTTTAGAACACTGTTGAGTGGGCAAACTAAATCTTCATAGCATGCCATGACATCAGTGGGTGACTCTGGCCTTGTGTCCTTGGCACACGTGAGGGGTCCAGCTAGAAGAAAGAATTCCGGTAAGGTTAACAGTGGTCATTAAAGGCAAACTTACACTATTAGCTCCATCTTAGTTTTTTTTAATATACTTCGCACTGACCGAGCTTTATTACCTTTTAAGCGGCTATACAGGCATTAGAATTCCCGAATCCCCTGGTTGAATAACTGGAACTTTTACTTCAATTGATTTATCCCTGCAACTTTTGTAGGAAGAACAAAGTTTTTCACACTTTCTTTGTGTAGAGAGGCTCTAGAAACATTCAGATAGCTGTGTATGGAGAGTAAAAAGAACGACTTCGAGATGGCATTTTTTCTCAGCCTCTTGCAACTGCATAGAAATTGCGATTTCGGTGTTACTTTCACGAAGAATGCAACGCTGCTAGCATGAAACTATTCAGCTTTCACTCGGTTTAACAGTAGAGATAGGAGGAGGACAAGTTCACGAAACCAGGATATGTCAAGGAAGCGGGTTCGGTTCCCGGCCGCGGCGGCCGCTTTTATGACGCAGGCGAAAAGCAACAACGCCCGTGTGTTTGAGCTTTCGGCACACGTTAAAGATCCTCAGGTGGTCAAAATTAATCCGGAACCCTGCACTATGGCGCGCCCCGTGGTCTGTGTAGCGTCGGCACGTTAAACCTCATAATCAATCAATCCCGAACCCACGGTGAAAAGAGTGATTGAGCGAATGCATTCCTAATCAAAATACATGGGAAAAGGTCCGCGATGGTCTTGTTCACATCCCACTTGGGTTTTTTGACGGTTTTCCCCACAGCTGAGGTCTGCTTGTACAGGTATCGTCAGTTGCCTCATTCACGTAGGCGCACACAGCCACGGCATGCTTACAGCGGCCGGTTATTCTCGCCTTGCAAGAGCACGTCCCGGAGGCTACGGACCGTGTATGAGCGCAGATATGCATGCGAAAAGTCAATTTAGTATCACCACCTTTGTGTACTTAGCCTCTGAGCGCGAATACATTCGACAAGAGCGGTAGAAAGAACACGAAAAAGAGAAAGAGCGTTTACCTTCAGACGTACATCGTAGACGACGTTGTCTTGCACTTGTGAAATGCACTTGGCGTTCAGCTGATGCTCGTCTGCTTGTATTATCTCCTCCACCGCGAACACATGTTTCACGAGTAGCTTTCCCTTCGTCAGGTTCGCCTCCCTAAAAAATACCTCACAGTTTTCGAGAGGAAGGAAGCCGCAATAGAACGCCAACGTGTTACTCGCCATTGAAAACCAGCAGCGGCGGCACGGCAGCTTGGTATGCCTGCGGCCAACTAGGGCGGTTCTCCGCCGCGCGCAGCGCTGCTAGTATCACTCCGGTGCTCCACCTGGCCCAGCCGTACGCCCCGATAGGGAGCTTCACGTCGGCTGCTGACTCCGGTTTGCAAGTGCTAAGGACGTCCCTGATCGTTCTACGTCAGGGGCGTCCGTCAGTACGAGTCATGGTGCCCGTCACGTTTTCGACACCTTCGAAGGTGCTTGTCTTTGACGTTGTTGTCCCTACGGGGACTAGTGACGAGACCATCGTTGATGCGACGGCCTCAATAGTCGGCCTCTCAGAGGTATACTGCGTGCAGCATAAGGGAGCCCGAGACTTCCAAGTCACCGTGAAGAGCATGGCCTCCATGTCTCTAATTGTCAATGCTGGCTGCCTGGGGATTGGCAGCGAGCGTGTTCAAGTCGTTCCCGTTGGCCCACAAGTGACCAACGTCGCTTGCCTGTTCCTGCCATCGTTCGTCTCAAACGAAGCTCTCGTCCAAGCGTTATCCCCATATGGCAAGGTGCTCACTGTCACCAGTGGTTTGATGAGCGGGCGACGCAGCGTACTCACTGGAACGCAGTATGTTCGAATGGAGATGAACGCCGCTAATCCTGTGCCGAACTACCTGCGCATCTCCTATCACCATGCTACGTTTGACTACCGTAGTCTCCAGCGTGTATGTCGAAGATGCGGCTCAGGGGACCATCTACGAGCCCAGTGCACAACACCGTATTGTGGTCGCTGCGGTGTGCACGGTCCACGTTAGTGAAGGATGTGACCGCCCGTGTCGACGCTGTGGGGACGGCCACCCAACTGTGCTTTGCCATGTCCGCCGCTCTTACTCAGACGCTGCCACTGGTGCCTTTCCACCACTGACACCGGCAACGGAACCAACTACCGACTGGGGGAATGCAGAGGCGGTCACCGATGCTGTGCTGGCCTCACTGCTACAAGCATAGAGAAATAAAAAAAGGTGAAGAGTGGACACTCCCGTAGACCCCAGCGGCCCAATCGACTCTAGCACACCTAGTGGTTGATGAGAGCAAGTGGCGTGCGCTTCCGGTTTCGGTTTCACTGGCGTAAATTTTGAATTACTTTGCATAACCGACGTTTGGCTATGTCGAAAGTTCATGATTTCAGACTACTATTCATCGCCCAAATGGTTAGTTCTTGTAGGTCGTTTTGATTTAGCGATTCCCTGTTTTGTTTTGTTCAGTGGTTCGTGCGAATCGGTCGTGACGTAATTTTTATTTCGATTAAGTTATAATAAAGAGAGATGCAGGTAATGATAATTCACTACGGTTTTATTCATCGCGCTTGTGTTTTTCTTTTGGAACAAGTGATCAATGTATATATCAGTCAAAGAAACAGAGCATCCGCAATGTTTTATTCAAAGGCAAGGTAGAGTATGAGAATATAAAAAGCACAATATGACGAAGGTAGACAACAAATGCATCTCGCCTTACAAATAAATTGTAACAAATATTGTAACAAATACAGAGAGAACACAGACAACGCACACATCGCTAGAGTTGGCAGAAGCCGAGAAGCTGGTGAAGTATGACACACCGGGCCAGTGGGTAAGTAAGGATCTATGGCAAAAACACTGCGCACAATGCTGATGAAGAAGGAAGAAGTGACATATACACAGCAATGAAGATGCGAATCACGCCTGGGCTTAACCGAAATAATGCATAGAAAAAAAGAGTGCACAGAAACCACACGACACAATATAGCAGAAAGGCAAAGGTGCAGTGTGCTGGCTGTGCTTAAGAACAGCTAATCCAAAATGAAAAAAGCAGACTTGATGCCTGCTTGTCCTCAGAAAGGTAGGGCTTTGCAGCTTGCTCACTACGTGAAAGACAAACTTTATGCTACAACACTGGCAGGTCTTGTGGCTTTTGTTATGCGTCGCCTTCATCAAAAACTTAAGATCCCAAGTGATTTGCGTCTGGGTGTTGCTGTGACGCTTGCGAGCTAAAATAGATTGTAGTCATCAATTTATCCAGAATTGTGGACTTTATTGGTGCTACGAGAGCGGTATTACAGGGCTAATAAATAGCAGAAGGAAACCACTTTGGCTCATTACTTTTCACAAAGGCTCTACATCGTACGTTATCACTCATAAGCTATATAAAAATAAAATGGCAGCGTCCGCAGCCCCATCAAACGCTACAAGTTTGGGTATTCTTTTGAAAATTTTGATGGGCAAGATGAGGAGGTTGATGAGAAGCTAAAATACGAAAAGCGTGATAACATGAACCGTGCCCACTTCATACTGTGTTCCTTACCCGCTCGAAGACATTTCAACAAGCGGTTTTGTTATCGATATATTACTTGAGCTGGAGAGATAACGCATACACAGTGCCCAAGCGACCCACAGTAAAGTGTACAGTTCGCTCGTATTTGCTACAAAAAATACAGACAGGATACCCAACATTCTTTTTAAGGTTATGCAAATCACTTCGAGCGAATACACAGTGTTCGTACTCCTCATAGCGGGTAACCAAAACAATGAATGCAACGAAGGAGTGGTTAGTCCAGTTGAACTGAATATAAGCATATAAGACCATAATGAAGTCTGCTGTAACGAAGTAATAACATAACAAAGCTATTGCAGGATTCGGCTCAACTCGAATACTTTAGTGTAAACCCGCCGCTAATTGCTAACCTTTGAACTTGTCAAGCTGCATGCCCGAGATTGAAGACTGGAACCTAACCCTGTCTAAGTTTCGGTTCACAAAACGCACATGCCAACATAAACGAACCCGGCAAAACATTTTCAGAAATTTAGCGCGACACCCAGAAGAGCAGAAATGAAAATCGCCAACACTTGACAGATGGCGATACAAAACATCGCACACTTTCAGGTGATGTGCAGTGGCCTCAATTATGGCAAGAAAGTGATATTCAAGTTGTTGTACGTATGCAAAAGCTGCTTCTGATGGCACAGTGAGATTCCCAAAAAGTTTGCTGGGGACGTGGTATGCTTTGAGCATTGTGAAATACTGGTGGGTACACTTAAGCGTCTCACTGTCGTCTTTCAGTAACTGTGGGCAACTGCAACCGTCACATGCATTCCGAAGGAAGTGTTTGATGAGAAAACCAGCCACATAATATGCAGCGGAGTCATCGATAATATGGGAGTGAATGTTTGTCGCAAGTTCAGAGAGATCGTCTAGAGCGGGAAAGTCGTCAGGCTGTGGCTGTGCACACTCCTCATTATCCACAAGAGACGCACTGGTGAGGGAGAATGGCGAGAGCTGCTCCTGGAGGAGGTCACATTCATGATCCTCGACATTTCCGTATTCTGACAGCTTGAAAAGTTTTCTTATGCAGATGTGCTTCAGGCCACAAATAAATTGTGCTACATTGGGGTTGGTGTTGCAACCCTGTTTTTGCCTAATGTGGCCAAATATGTTCTCCAGAGGATCCTGTTGAAGCCTGCGTGTTAACAGGTATTCAATATTGTAATTTTTGGAGAGGTCGTCCCATAGTTGATAAATTGCCTGAATTGTAATTTGCCAACCTACGATGGTTTGTGGTTGACGTCTGCCAACAAACTGCCATGATGAAATCCAGGGAAGCTGGCCTCGGAGGAAGTCAATCAGCTCTGAATCATTTTTCATGATTGCATGCCGCAGCTTTTGCGAAGTTCTTTTTTTACTCGAGCTGTTCAAGGCATCGAAAATCTTGTCCATACGATTACAAAATTGAGCTGTAGTGATGGCCGAGGCAGGCAGCACCTTCGCTTACACCATTGCCGTGATAGCAATCGAAACTGATGCACTGAGGACCTGAGTTGCTCTGCTGACCTTCATATTAGAAAAAGGTTTCTGATGAACGTGCCGTTCAGTCAACTTTGGAGCCAATCGCAACCGCAACTCATGTGAGAATTGGTAAAGGCTTACAATGTGCGACCAGTTAACGATGTCATCCCCAATGTATAACTTGTGTGCTTGGACATTATTGCGCGTTGTTTTAATTAAATGCGGAACATCAAAAATGTAATATACCCGCACACCATTAACTTCAAAAAAAGGCTTTGCTACAGTCACTTTTAAATGGTTAGCGAGACTTACATTTGAACTGCCCTGGTCACAAATGACTGCTTTCACTGCAATATTAATGCTCCTAAGCTCCAAAATGAGTGACACCAGCAAGTTATGCATAACAGATGATGGTGTTGATGTGTGCCCTATAGCAAAAGCAACCAGTTGAACCCACTTTCTCGAAACACCAACAAGAAGAAAAACCAGTGCTCGATCAGCGATGGTTGAAGTGCGATGAGTGCCATCATCTGTAAAACCCTGGACAACGTCTCTTGAAGCATCATAGTACAAATTCTTTTTGAGTGCTATTTCGTCGAAAACTAAAGCGCACACTCGGTCCCGTTCATTCCAAGCTTGAGTATTTGTTGCAATGAAAGAAAGGATTCCTGGAATTATGCCTGGAGTCATCTTTACATTAGCTAGCCACCTCCTTAATGAACGCCGGGAGGGCAAAGAAAAATACGGAGCCAGAAATCGGTATGCTCGCGGACCTCGGAAGTTTAAGTGAAGAGCGAATTTCTTGAACCACACGGGAAACCGCTTGCCCTTGCGTTTGGGCCTCAAGCGAACATGTGCAGAAAGAAGTTTAAAAACCTCTTCGGTGACGTGCGGTCGGATAACTTCAAGGGCCTTCGAAGTCGATGACGGTGCTTGGTGAGGCTGTCTCTGCAGTCTTTTGATAGTTTTCCGCTGTGCTGCTACTTTGGCTTGCAGATGTTTAATGGTTTGCTTGTACTTCATTGATGGAGACATTGTCGCTGGCACACAGGAACGCACTGCAATAAACAAAAAAATTGATGTAAAAGCGAAGAACAACTAATCCCATACGTGCACTTTCCTCGCTCTTTCAGACCCAAGATGCACAACTTTCTGTGGTACAAAGTTTTCGATTCCACTACCTAAAAACAAACCATTCACAATGTTGACAATGCACAAAAAAATGAAAATCACTGAGAGCCCACCCTTACATTTTGTAAGTGCACACGTAGTGTCCTTTTGAGGATAGTTTCCTCAGAATGTCCTAAACATAAAATAGCACATTAAAAACTGCTGCAATAAAAGCATAGTCACCATTTTCTCTAAGGCACTCAGGCGTGGAGCTGTTGGCGGAGACGTCTTCTGGAGGGTCTTGTGAAGCTTGTTCAGTGCCTCGGACAGTGCTGTAGGAACAATCTTGCGAGCGGCCTGCGGAAGTCTCTATATCAATCCACTCTGGTGTTGAAGTGAACATACAACTTACCGGCCACACAAGTTCCTTTTGTGACAGCTGAACGGCCGGTTAAGGCTTTCTCCGGCAAGACGAAATCATCAGAAATTCTTTCACCAGCTACAAGGAAGCTGCCACCTGCAGAGGTTTGGTCAACAGTCAATTTGGGTAAAAAAAAAAGAAATCGCGACACTGAACGCACCCTGTTCATCGGGGCACCTCAATGTGTGGGAGCCGCTTTTTGAAGCCTCTACCGCAGGTCCTGAAGAGATGAAAGTACGACAATGTGTCAGTAAGAGGCTTAAAATAACACAAACTGAAGCTCATCTGCACCTTGCAGTGCAGCTTCTGCAGCCATGTCACAGTCACTACTTGAAGCGACGCTCAGAGAACCTGCATATATGTGCAGTTGGTACAAGTTACAAAGCTTGTAGCATGGGGAAACTTAAACAGCTCTTTCAAATGCATAAATTGGTCGAACGTGGAAGAAAAGAGACGGCACCAACTAGGAAACAAGTAATTTGTGATTTTTGGAATTATCAACAGTGGCAGCTTTCACTGATGAAAGGTATACGTACATGTGCACTCAGGCTTGAAGATAACGTGAAATAGCCCTTTAAAGTCTTTCAAAACAAGTTGCGCAGGTCCAGAGCATCAAAAAATGACAGATATGTAAAGCTGCTGTTAGGAAGGTAATAGCCCACAATTCACAGAATTTAAGACTTTCCAAGTGTTACTTCTGTAGTGAGGTTTCTCCATCGGCTACAAAGATCTTCACAGTTAACTGTCACCACTGATTCAATACATGTGGCTGCTATTGCGCATATTTGAGTTTCAGTCAATCACTTACATGGTGCAGCTGGTTGCACACTGGGAACAGCCATTCTTGTAAGCCTTGTGTGCCCAGGGTCCATGAAACTTTGAGCAGTAAAATGGTCGCTACAAACCCTGTACGTTGCGTACAATAGGCTGGCCGGCTTACTCAGGAGATCATCGCGTCCAGCATACTGCATCCATGCTTTCATCCTGCATTGGCAATGAACTATCAGCTGAAAGGGGAAGTGCTTGAATAGTGATTTTTTATTGTTACCCTCACTTAGCAAGTACGAACAGTAAGCCTACAGACATGCAAACCATACAAAAGCTTTAACACACCTGCCGTCCCGTGGTACGCGGAAGAAACTCGTCCCAGGCTTCTTGTGGGTTCTGCCATTGTTGAAGCACTAGGATACACAGCAGTAGCTGCCGTAGCTTGGACCGCCGGACGGCATGGCATCAGCGCGGTCTGAAAATGTTAGTAAGTGGATGCTTCGCTGTCAAATTACGAAAAAGATATGTGCACGTCATAAGTGTACCAACAAACCCCTTTGAATGATTAGCTAATCGATGCACAATACAAAACCAGTGATACATCTCTGACCCATAAAACTCTGACTTACAAAGATAGACGTCAAGACCACGTACAAAGATCTTCAGAAGTTTCCAGGCCGCTATCCCTTGTAATGCAATGGTATCGCGGCCTGGGAACTTTAGAACACCTTCGTGCGTACGCAGTATCAGCACAGTACATTGGGAAGAAAAATCGTAGTTGAAATTTGTGCGGTAAAATTATATTGGAAACGTCAAAAAAATTTGTGGGCAGCTTGCACTAGTGGCACAACGTTAGCGAAGAAACGAAGATGATGGCCACTTGGCTAGTCCAGATTTGCCACCGGCACACCAAGAATTATTCGTGTTCCGAGCCTTCGGGAAACGCGTCGTGAAGCATGTGAGGCCCAGCAAACGCTTCTCAATATTTTGCACCGAGCCTACGACCTAGCTGCCCAGCTATGCTCAGCGCACAGACGCTCGCGTCCGTGGCAGACGCAGCACGCGTCGCCTCGGCTTGACGCCGTGCCGCCTTTGCTATACTGCATACGTTGCACAATGTTCCCGTCTAACCGCCGCATAGAGCCACAAACTTTCTTTTTAGCGAACCTCCCAGTCCTTACAAGCTTCAGAAAAAGGTTACAACTGCGTGAATGAGACGCCACGTAAGAAACAAACTCGCACACACGAAGCGCAACGTGTGTGTGTGCATCCTTCTATGTTTGTTGCATGGTGTCTTATTCGCGCAAGTGTAACCGTTTTCTGAAAAAATGACCCAACAAGACCAACAACATGTCATTCAACAAGCTTCGCTTGAAAACGTGCCTCACCTGTTATCTCACGCACGAAAACGCCGACGCAGCCGACGTTGACGAAAGCGACAAAAGCTTCTCGCTGTCAGTCATGCATGGGCTTGTCGCTGGGTAGATGGTGTTTATGACAGTACGGCTGAAGAAAAATAATCGCGTAAGGTGTGTTGAATAAATCGCTTTTATGTATAAAGAACATACCATATTTGGGCGTGTAATTATTAATTTGGGAAAACAATTTTGTTGCATTGATTATAGCTGTTTTTTTGCGCTTGCACCCTCTGACGTTTGGTGGGAGCACTAGTTTGTTACGTAGTCGTGACGCACTTCCTAAGGCCAGGTTTTGCGGAGTGTCCGCTCTTGTCTTTTTCTTTCTCTATGCTACAAGTTCCTTCAAACGAAGCGCACAACGAAAGTGCGATTGTCGATGCGACGCTTGGCGCGTCGGTCTGTCCGCTGGTGCAGGAACCGTGCGCTTCGAAAGACGCAGCGCACTATCCTGAAAACGGCGTCGGCGTCTCTTCTCTGAAGCCACTTGATGTTCAGTGCGCAAATGACCCCAGTTCTCAGGCTGCTTCTGTTGGAGTTACCCTACGAGCCCTGTTATTTCAGAAAACAGTGGTGAAAATACCACAGACTCTTGTGTTGCGGCCGCTCCGACCATTTCGACATCGCGTCGTACGCGTAAAAAATCGCCCACACAAAGGGTGCCTGCACCGGTCTGCCAAGACGTGGACAGTGCTGAGACGTGGACAGTGCCGAGACGTGGACATCAAGGATGTAGATCCAAGCTTTCCAGCGGCTCAGTCCCTACCTCCTCAGGACACGTCTTCGGAAGACGGCTTCAGCCTGGGACTGGATAGTAGCATCGGACTGTCTAGCCTTGCCGATTTTGACGACGAAATGGGAGCTCCACGTAAAACAAAGCAAGGACACACTTCCAGCTCTTGCTCCTATGAACGCAGTGATGGCCGTGGTAAATCCCAACGGTCCAAAAACCCCAACCCTCTTCTGGAGGGTCGAACAGTGCGTTGTAATTTTGTTGAGCAAGTGTCCCCTGGACACTTTCCAGGACACAGTCTAGAACTATGCGTCCAGGTTGGTCTTTACTTTTTATTATGGCTACTGCACTGCATAATATTTCATTAAACGTTCAGGGTTTTCGCAGTCTGGCAAAGCAGGCTGAAATGATTAGTGCCGCTCGCGCTGCAAATTGTAATGTTTTGTGCCTCCAGGAAACTAATTTCTTCTCGCTATCCGACGTGCTTGCTTTTAAACAAAAGTTCAACCTAGATTGTTATTTCTCTTTCGCTACATCTCGTTTTACGGGAGTAGGTATTATTATTTTAAATCGAGCTCTATTACGGGATCATCATGCTTTTTACGATGGCGTGGGCAGGCTTTGGACTGTAGCTGGTTTTCTTTCAGATTAAGGATGCTGTGTGTCTATGGGCCAGCGCAATCTGGACAGTCTAATGACTTTTTAGAGACCTGGATGTGTTTTTTCTTGACGGTCGTGATGTCATTCTGATTGGCGACTTCAACTGCGTTCTAAATACGCGAACCGATGTACAAGGTCTTGGCTGGGGCCGATCTGCTTGAAATTCACGCGAGCTGCATCGCCTTGTCCACCACTTTTCATTACTAGACGCGCACAATGCAGTGCACGGAAATACTTTTGTTTGGACATGGCGACGTGGACGATCCTCCAGCAGGCTCGACCGGGCTTATATCCCACGTACGTTAGAGGCGCTTGTCTCCGATTTATGCGTTCCGTCCTTCCCACCTTCTCCTGTGTACGTATCTGATCATCGGCCTATTGTCTTGAAACTCGAAGTTCCATTTTCTTTTTCGGAAAAGCCATGGCGTCTTGATGTTCGCGTCCTGCAGGACGCACGCTCAAGATCAGATTTGTCACGCGCAATACGTGTGTTGCTCACGGCGTCTGGTCCTGAAGATTGGGATGCGCTTAAAACACAGTGGCGCCTGCGCTGCGCAATAGAGGGGCGTTCGCTTCGTCGACGCGTTTCTGAAGAGCTTGCTGATACTGCTATGAAGTTACGCATTGCTTTGCGCGCCGAGACGCCTTCTTCTATGATGCGAGCGTGGCAGCGTGAACTGCGTGAACGCTTTCAACGCTTGACTGCTGCTTCGTCCCTGGCGGCACCTGCATGGCGCTGTAGACACAACCCATGTGCACATCCCGGGGTGCTGCGCTACGCGAGACATTCGTTTTTTGGGCAATCAGAGCCATCTGTCTCTATGACAGCACAAATACCACCAGCGCAGACACTTCCTACGCGTGATCGATCTGTTTTCTTGGCGCATTTTGAAGCGATGTCGTGTTCGGCCACGCGGACTAACTGTGATGAAACACCACCAATGCTTAGAAGTTTGCCCCGTATTCCTCAAGAAGCTTTGGATTGCCTGCACATTCCTCCGTCGGCTGAAGAGGTAAAGGCGGCACTGAAATCTATGATACGTGGAACGGCCCCAGGGCCAGACGGTTTTCGTGTTGAGTTTTACTTGACGTTTCGGGATGAGATTGGTGCTACCTTTACCACGGTAATCCGGCGATGCATCGAGGACGGTGTCTTTCCATCAAGTTTTCGAGATGGACGCATTGTGCTTATTCCAAAGGGTGATGCTTCCTCTCTTAATCCTGAATATTGGAGACCTATCACGTTCCTCAACGTTGACTATAAGATATTCGCGGCGGTAGCCGTTCAACGTTTGAGGGGTCTGTTGAACACCCTGGTAGGTCATCACCAGAATTCATCAGTGCTTGGACGAGAAATATACAGCTTGTCATTTACCTCACGGGATATCATAGCCTATACTCTGTCGCGATCTGCGCGTGGTATCCTTAGACCAAGAAAAAGCGTTTGACCGACTAGAGCACGCGTATATCCTTAACGTGCTCACAGCCTTCGGCTTTTCTCATTCGCTTGTGGAAATGGTTAAAAATACGTACACTGGTCTGAAAAGCACACTAGTTCTGGATGGCTAGGAAAGTGCCACCTTTTTCATAACACGTGGGGTCCGTCAGGGATGTCCATTGTCTCCTGTGCTATTTGTCCTCAGCCTTGAGTCATACTTGCGTGCTCTTGACGTGGATTCACGTGTCCGGGGTCTGGTGCTTCCTGGTAGCGGTGTCGTGAAAGTCACAGCTTTCGCTGTGAATATAACCTTGCGCCTTTCAGATGAAGATAGCCTTTCACGCAGCCTGCGTGTATTTTCCCAGTAGGGCGACATTTCAGGTGCAGCGTTGAACATCACCAAATCCCGGTATTTTTTCATTGGCTCTCCAAACTCCAGGCTTAGCGCCGGTTTTTCCATTCAGCCTGCCGCGTCCCTTCGTATTTTAGGTATTTTATACAACTACTACGGCATTTGCGAATCTGTTTAGTTAAACGCTCTCGAAGAAGTAAGACTGAAAATTCAGGATGCACGGGATTTTGACTTCCCGCTTCTTGAGCGGAGGTTGAGCGCAGACTGTATTTTGCGGTCGCATTTGGTACCTTTCTCACGTCGTGCAATCATCTTTACGTATCGTGCGATCACTGCAGTCTGCTTTGTGTTCCTTTTTTTTTGGTCAGGCGGTACTGAGTTGATCTCTCACGCGCCACTGGGACAGCAGCGTTCTCAGGGAGGATTGGCTTTCTCTTCAGTGTCCATACGCTGTCGGTTGCTGGCACTGCGCTTCGTTTTGCCCCTAGTGCAAGGGGAAGAATCTTCCGCATGAACGCTTGCATATTACTTTCTGGGTACTTACCTTCGGCATTTGATGCCTAATGTGCAACTTAACAGGGGGCCGCAGTCAATAGCACTTCCTGCGTTTTATGCAACAACTGTTGCATTTTTTCGCCATGTCAAGTCGAGCTGTCCTGGCATAGATGTTTTTAACAACCACATAGTTGAGACAACTGCTGCTTTGTTTCTTCCGTTGGTCCCGCCAGCCCGCCGTGCTCGCTCTAGATGGGTGTCTTGGAGCACGTTAATGGCTTCTTTTCTGCCTGGACACCTCCGGGACTTCATGTGGCGCCTGGGTTGGGATGTGCTTCCCACTTTCGACCACCTCGAAAGGTGGAGAATGGTCCTGTCAGCAACATGTCCGAACTGCTTCCTTCGGGAAACAAATCAGCATTTTCTAAGGCATTCTGTCACATGCTCGCGTTTTTTGGAGATCCATACATGCCGGATTTCACTGCCTCAGAGTAAATCGCTTCGTTTCTTCTGGGCGTCGCTCGCGAGGCCGCTTCGCTTGCCTTCTCATTGTCGCCGGCTCTTTCTGCCTCTGGCGCAACCACTGCGAGGCGGTTGCAGCGGGCCGCCGCCGCCACGCGCTTTACCCGATCCTAGAACGATTGTACTCGGAGCTGCTGTCTGTTTTGTCGGAAGAGCCTTTCTTCCTCGGTGAAGAGGAATTTTGTCGGCACTGGTCTTGCCCTTTTGTGTCGGTCTATGACGAACGAGTGAAACTTGTCTTTCGGCTGGCCTGGTATTGGTAGGCTGATCTGTCGATGCGCCGGCAGAAATGGCATGCCAACATGCAAATATGCAAAATGTACATATTTATGTTTTATTTGCGTCTCTTGTTTACCTTGAAGTATTTTTTGTGGTTGTGTTTGTGTGAACCATCGAATGTACATGTTCTTTCCACGTCATCTCATATCCATGTTCATGTAAATGACGTCTGTTTTGTCATCATCGTTACAGTATGTCTAAGAAGGAAATGTTCAGTTGAGTGTTATTGACGTTTGTGACAATAATTTTTTTTAAACACAAAGGAAGACGCCAGCTGCTTAACGAAAAACGCCAGGTGTTTTCTAAAGCAATGGTTTTATAATCAAAACCATGTTGATAGAGAGACAGTGGGATTGTGCGTGTTGGTATAACATCTTAAGGGTGCTTACCAGTGCAAACGACAGGGCAGGAGGGGACAGGAGAAGAGACGAGACAGAGCGCTGACTGCCAACAATTTATTTCTTGTGAAGGTATTCTTTATTTCTTGTGAAGGTGAATTTATTTCTTTTGAAGGTGAAGGTATATAATATTGATAGAGGTTTGTAGTTGCCGATGCTCGTTGCCGTCTGTGTGTGCTCGTATGGATACGGATGCCGAAAGGCGGGCGCGCAGGGAAGCGGCGGCGCTCGCTCGCAGACAGGACCTTGAAGTGAAAGCACGCCAGGCAGAAGCGCGCCGGGAAGCTGCGCGACGTCGCCGCCAAGATCCTGCTGTACGGGAACAAAAAGCCACATCAGCAAGGCAGCGTCGGCAAGATCCCGCCGTACGTGAACAAGAAGCTGCAGCAGCACGTCAGCGTCGGCAAGATCCTTCCGTACGGGAACAAGATACCGAGTCAGCACGTCAACATCACGAAGCAGAACTTGAAAACGTTCGACAATGGGAAGCGGCGAGGAAGCGTGCATATCGCCAGGCGAACCCAGAGGTGAGAGAACGCGAAGCGTCTGCAAAGCAAGCCAAGAAAGAACACAAAGGTGCAGACGCCCGGTTCGATAGAGATTTTCTGAAAATCACCTTTGAGCATAGCTGTAACGTGTGCAATAGACTCTGGTTCTCCAACAACCTAATAGCGATATCGTCGATCATAAACGAACACTCTCGCAATAATGCCATCGCTACGTTGAAGCGCGCGTTTCCCGCCACAACCACCGAGGATCACAAGGTTTGCTCGAACTGTGAAGATTATCTGACGCGTGGCAAGGTACCTTTGATGACCGTTACAAATGTGTGGACGCACGAACAGACGCACGTACGGACGGGCAAATGGACGCACGGACAGTCACACAGACGGACGAATGGATGGACAGATGCTTCGCCCCTCTCTCCATCATTCCCTCCATGGATATGCTGCCATTTTTTTATGCGTCCAATCGTTTAATCTGTGCATACTCATCACCACTCCAGCATACTCGAGATAATAAAGAAGAGTCTTCAGGGTCCTGGACAAAGTCATAATATATATATATATATATATATATATATATATATATATATATATATATGCTTGTGTGTGTGTCTTATCACCACACATTACGTTTGCTAAATATAAAACTTGCACGCAAAATTTTGACTATTTCAAACGCTCTGTCAATCACTGCTGTCATGCAAACACTGGAAGACAACGAAGAACAAGCTCTCAAAGTTATTTTAGCCGCAGCTGAAAATCATTTTCACTTACTCTGAATGTTTCACTTACTCTGAATTGTTTAATCGTTAAAATATACTAAGTCGTGAATTTCTGCGCTCATCTAAGTCCCACCAAACTAGAATTTCATTCCTGTTTAAATGGAAGACTCCCTGCTCTTTCTTTCACATGTTCTCGTAACCAGAAAATAAAACTATGGAAACACACATTCCCTAGTCTGTATGTTCAATTCACTTTTGTCCGTTTAAAAACCCACTATACATCACTCATAGAGACATTACCGAAGAGAGCGGAAACACCTCAGCATACAAATTGAAAAAAAGAGGAAGACAAACAATATTCAGGACAATTACCAAATATGGCTACCCAAAGTGTTTATCCAGAAAGCAATGCACTTCAACAAACACCACCACGCTAGCTGATAAATCCAGCATCAGGCCTTCCCTATCAACACCAGCACAGAAATGCGTCACTTTCCGCAATATCCAAGGCACCATCGAAACCATTGCTTGTATAGCCTCAGAAAACTGGGGATTTGATTTGTACGCAGGTTACGAAGAGAATAACCCGCTTTTTACCTGCTCGCAGAAACCGGCCGCCGAAAAAAGGGATTATTGTCTAAAAAAATTGCTTGCTCTGGCTGTGGCGACAAGTGCGTAAGTAAAACCGAGAACCTCAAAGAGAGCCGGAAACGACATCCTTAATATCGCAGGAAATCGCAGCCCCCTAGCCGAGCATTCCAAATACGTGCACCACCGAGCCAACCTTTCTGAAACTGCTGCCCTGGTAATTGAAACAAATTACCGGAAAGAATTGGCATTTACAAAGGGCCCCAAGCAACGCTAACCTCCCTCAAGACAACCTGTCTCTTGCGTACAAGTTGGGCCTTCGCTTTTGTATGCGCAGTGCAAAAAGAAAAAAAAAGAAAGCGTGAGGGAACAGTCTCGCACAACCAAGCTTTTCAAGTATCTCCTTTTCTCTGTCCCTCAGCTTACCGACAAATCCACACATCTCAACAACTCCCCGCCTTCAACTCATTCCTACCCGTCCAGCCCTCTTACTCCTGTGTTCTTGCCGACATGCACCACCGCCGCCCGAAGCACCCTTTCTTGTGCACCGAAAAAAAGCCCTCTTCATGTGTCTCCTTTTTCTCAAACGTTGAAGACCCATACGGTTTCGGAATGTCTGCACAATGCCAACCCAAATTTCCAAAGATTAGACCGCGTCGTCGGCGTTCGCCGCAGCTGATCCATCCGCCCAACTTTTAGGCACATGTTTCCCATTTCGAAGCAAGTTTCAGACGATGACACACGTGTTTATAAAAATATGAGCCGCTTACTGCGGGCTCATTGTCTGAAATCGCCCACCTCGACCTGGACGGTGCAGCGGCTGCAGAAACGCAGGCGGAGTACGCATGTTCCCTGGCGTGCCTCGCTGCAAACACCAAAAAAACAATAAGCAACCGCTTCGAGGGCATCCCATGCGTGTGCCTGTTATAGTACAGCTGCTGCGGCGCCGGGAAGATGAATCCTGTCGGCTGTCCCCTAATAGCTACAATAGAGTGATCGCGCATTTTTCTCAAACCTTGTTGACAGCGGAACGACGTGGTGCCGGTTAGTGCGGCAAGAAGAAAGCCGACCTCAAACATGGCTTGTTTGTCGAACCGACAGTGAACCCACGGAAGGTGCATAGCACGTACGAGCACACGACGATATTACTTGAACCCCATATTTGTTACTGCATTGCTGAGCAAGGCTTGCTTTTAGTACGCTTGTTCAAGGCATGGGTGTCATTTTTCCACTGTCAACACCACGATGGTGCGGTATCTTCCAAGTTACAAAAACCACCTCATCTATAATAGCACGTGCGCCCTCAGCATCACATGACTCCACCTACCCAGTCAACCAGAATGCTTTCTTGCGCCGCGTCCGTGAGTGGGCGGGGCAAGAAGCCATGGCACAATGAGTCAATGGTTTTGGGGGCAAGGAAAGGAAATGATTTCGGGCAAGTGCGAAAGTTATTTCGGGTGCCATGTTTTATTTTATCAATAAACAGCTCTCTCCCTCTTTCATTTATTTACCACTTACATTTATAGACGACGGAAGCTGCAAAGCTTGGTGTGCACAGATCCCTGTGTTTAGTTCTCTGGCTAGAACTTATTTTTGTGTCTGCTGAGGGGATCACCGTCGACAATCAGCAACCTCCCCAAAGCTTCCTCGCTGAAGCGCCAATCAAACACGATCCTCGCACACTTTCTCAAGTCTGCTTTGTCCCTCTTTCCTTTATAGAATATGCTCATCCTGCTAAGTTTCCGTTCATCAGGAACTTCTCCATCGATAATTATTTTGCTCACTGCCTCTCTCAAAGCCTGCTTAGACTTCGGACCTATTGTCTTTATCAGCACAATTGGAATGCTATCTGGGCGTGTTGATGTACTACTATGAGTCCCTTTCTCAGCCCTTTCCCACTCTTGTTGTGAAAATGGAGCCAGTCTGCCACTTGATCTATCCTTGTCCATTAAGGTGCATAGAGCACTTCTTTGTTCAATTTTTCTGTCACCGTTGTTCTTATATAATCAATAGCTTCGTCCCTTTCTAGACTAACACCTTGAGCTCTAGTTATAAACCTCTGCACTAGGCTTGTCTCATTCTTAGGGAGTTTAAATGGTTCCAAAATTTTGCAGCTGCCTTTTTATCTTTTTAAAGTAATTCTGCCAGCCACTGAGCCCCGTTTCTTCTAATCTTTTTCATTGATTAGAAAAGATAATTCCCTTCTACAGCTTAGAAAGATGTCCCATTTTCTTTCAACATCATCTGTTGGTTCACCCCGCTGCTTAGCACGTCTGTGTTCTCTAGAGGCTTCCTAACGTTTTGCTATGGCTCTCTTAACTTCCTCATCCCACCCATTCTTTGGTTTGTGTCTCCTTTTTCGGGGTGACTTGTCATGTGCCCCAGCGAGCTCTAACTGAAACAGTCTAATTAGATTCGTATACGTCCACATTGTTCTATTATCCTCAGCGATTACTTTCTCAATTCGTTTAGTAGCTATTTCTATTTGCCTTTCTGAATTAAAATTCCACTGTAGTTGCTCATCTTGTCTCCTTCCTAGTTTCATTGCTCTTCCAAAACTTAGCGTGATACGTTTGCGATCACTACCTAGACTTCTGAAGCCACATTAATCTATGTGCATTACCCTGAGCTTATCATACATCCTCTGTGACATCAGTGCATAATCTATCGTCGACTGTAGCCTTCCTACCTACCATGTTATTTGCCCTTCTCACTTCTCAGTACTGTTGCGAATAATCAAATCATGCCTTTCACGCCTATTCATAATCATTTTGCCTGTTGGGTCAGCATACCCACCTATATATTCCATGTGCACATTCATATCTCCTAGTATAATTATCTCGCACTATCCTCCTAATTCCTCAGTGACATTTGTTATACGCTCTACCATTCCTTGGTTTTCCTCTCTGGCCTTTGCTCCCGTCCACAAGTACACCAAACCAAGGAGTGTCATCTGCCCAGCTACTTTCTCTTTTAACCATAAATGTTCTGTGCAACCATGCTTGCCTCTTTGCTAACACATACTTTTATGTATAAACGCCCCAGTACCACCTCCACTTTTACTGCCTTCTGTTCTATTGCAATATTACCATACGTAGTCTGGATTGCAAGGTGGTTGCTTCATGTCCCGAAGATGTATCTCCACAGCCCTTTATACCATCAGCGCTTCTTGCCTTAGATGCTCTTCTATCTCTTCCCACTTTAACCTTTTTCTGCCACACTGCACGTTAATATAGCCAATGTCTGATTTAGCTCGGCCCTACATGTGCTTACATCGATTTATTCTCCCACGGCCCCATGAGAATTTATATTAGAGTCCCTTTAGAATCGTCTTTGGCTACACTGTAGGATTCAGGGCTCTAGGTCTCCCTAAAAAAACGCCGACACCAGTGCCCTCATCGCCGCGCTGGCTATAACTGGGTAGTACAAAGAGAGCCGTCTGATTGAGAACATGAATAGCCCGGCTTTCTCTTCCATTGGTGTTTGCTGAAAATCAGGGACCTGGCAAGCTTCTCCCGTCAATCCAACTTAGCTTTGGAGAAGCAGTAGGCTCGTCAAAGCTAACTGCTGGTACAATGCAAAAGACGTTTCAGTGATTTCGCCGTGTTGCAACTCGCAATTTTAGTGAAAGTGAGCGTCTCAAGACATTCAGTTCAAGGCAAGCACTTGGAAATGCGTCCTGCAACACCTAAATGCGTAAATTTGGGTATACACATGTTACCAAAGTGATAAAGTGCATACACGAGCAATGTATCTTACGATCAGAGGTACGAAGCTCGCTTTATCCGGCACGAATGACCCTGACAACTTTCACCTTTGAAGTGGCGTTCTGTGTTCATCTCTGGCTTTCGGTGCATGGAACTCCTTTATTACGCATCCAAAAATGTTCTGTTGGCGGTTGTCTTCCGATTTTATATACTGAAAATAGGAATGTACACCCGTGTCTACTTTCTCGGTGTACAACGAAAGGGGAAACCGAGGAGCGCCGGCAATTGCGGAAACAAACAAAAAGAAAAGCCTGATTGGGGTCATTATCGATATTTCGCATTTGCTAGATTGTGATGTCATTGTGCGCGTTTTTAAAGATCGCCACGCCAACAGCCTGAACCAAAAAGGACGATGAAGATGACGCTCGGTTGTGGCACGTGTGGGCGTGAACATTTTAAGCCAATAAGGTGCATGGCCGATCCCCCATGAAGGGTTGCGCCAGAATAAAAGGAACAAACAAACAATAAGGTGCCTCCATGGAGATTTACGAGAGCTGCGGGAGAAGGACAGCGAAGCCAGGCAGACGTGGCTGAGTCGGGACCGAGTGAAAAAAATGACCAGGGCACGGGGGTGGCGGCCAGCAGAGCTCCTGCATCAAGGTCGCTGCGAGCTCCCACCTGGACCCAGAGCTTCTTCGCGACGCCTGACGTGGGCCAGGCTTGTTCTGGTCTTCTGGCGTTGGCCAAGAAACGTCTCCGGCTTCGTGTGCGCGCTGCGACTGCTGAACGCCAAAATGTCGGTGACCTCGACCAGCCCAACGCTTCCTTCCGTGCCAGTCCGTGCCAGTCAACTACGTGAGTCAACCTATTCGCCAGTCTTTCCCTGCTGCAAGAGTGCGTCTTCACCGTTACTCCGTCGCATCAGTTGCAAGCCCCGCATCACCGCTGTCACCATTTGAATGAGTGCGTTCATGACTTGGTAGCAGAGCCTCCGCTGCAAGCACCGCGTCCATAACGGGACGCAGTGGTTGTGATAAGGTTTATTTTCCACTTAACATTTATTACCGTGCACTGTTCCCGTCTTTTACCGTTCGTTGTTCCTGCTAACCTCTTTCTAGTTATGCAGACTGTGTTTTTATCTGTTATTTGTCTTTTGTGTTTCTGAAATGTTAGGGATTTGGTGGAAGCAAATGGTCTCGTCGGCTCATTTCTCGATGATGGTTATGTCATCGGCGGTTTTTGCTCTACACGGACTTACACGAGAGCTCGCTCATTAAACAGCCTCGTAACATAGTTAAAACAAGAACTTGAAACCTTGAAAGTCTATGTGCGCAATGATGTGTGGTGGCACATATACCTCAGATAATCGGTAATCGCGGCATCTGCGATATCTTTATCGCACGCGTCACCAGCCTACAGTTGCACGAGGCGCACCGCAGTCAGATGCTCTGTTGAGCTTCATAATCGAAGTTACCACGGGTCTCCATCAAGGCTACAGTCAATTTCCTCCTCCTCTACTAGCTTCTACACTAACTAAGGAGAGATGTTTGAGGTGCGGAATGGGTCCCCTCGTTGACCCGAATACACGATGGCAGCGCAAAGGAAGAGCCTTAGTCCGGTTTAGAGATGTTTATTGCAGCCTCAGGCATCTGCCCGAGTCCAAGACCGAACCTCCACTCTCCATTTCAAATTCAAGCATCCTGTTTTCAACCCTCGGTTGAACAGAGGGTCTCGACACAAGCCAATCACACGTGTGGGCTCGCATCGCCACAACCAATCGCGAAAACACTTTCATAACTGGCGTTGCATTGATAAATATCACGTTGTTAAGTACGACACGAAAAGGGATAGGTTCTCCGCGTGTCACACTCTCTCTCATACCAGGCCGACCTCCGTCAGTAGCCATTCTGACGCTCGTGATCCGTCAGCTCTCTCAACAAATGTTGCTTCGTAGAAGCCTCCTTAAGAGCTGTGAGTACACCGTTGGGCTCTGTCGCTTACCGGGAGTGCATGCTACAGCGAGGCGCCCCGACATTTTAACAACAGTCGGTAGTTACGTACAGCGGCGGAGGATATGCTCGTCTCAATGCCCCAACCATGGTCAGCCCAGTGGTCGCGTCCCCGCGGCATTCTCAACACACATGCATGCCAACAATGGCTTCAGACGGCGGTGTCTGGCCTGTTTCTTGCCAGACGCTCTTCCGAGTAAGCCTTCCCCTTCAAGTCCCAAACGGGGGTGACCTTGACAGCCCCGCTCGTGAAACGTGTGAACGAAGGAGTCTCCTTTATTTCCCGTGCGCAGGTCTCCCGCGTTCGCCTTCGCGGAACCGATCAGCTTCGTTAGTTGACGGGACGGGAACTGGCTCCATGCTCTGCATCATCCGCATTAATTGTGCAGCACCAAACACGCAGCCAATGATTACCTCATACTAACTGCTACTCAAAACAATAACAGGACGCCTACATTATCACACTTTCTCATGCCACTGGCTGTGCAGAACGCAAGGAGTTCCCTTACCCAACACGTTCGCAGTGGACCGGACCGTATCCAACGTTTTCGCCGTTCTGCCTCGCGACAGCTACGGAAATCGGTAAAACTACAATCATTTACGTTCGTGGCAATTCACAATGCAACTAGCGTCGACTGGGGTCATTCTTTGTAGAGCAGGGATGTGTTGCGTCTGCTCTTCTTCTCGCCGTTGCTCTGGCGTGTGAATGAGTCAGCACGTCATTGTGGTTCACTGACGCGTCCTGCTAGAGGAGAAAAATTTGTAGCTCTTTTTTTGTGTTTATTGCGCAAACACATATAATATTGAGCTCAATCGTGGTTAGACACTCACGAGATGCACCTGGTTGCGCACTAAACTCTGCAAGGGAATCAAACTTGCACTACCCAAAATCACGCCGATGGGTGGCGCTACGTGTCTGCAAAACTCGAAAGTCTGGCGTCTATTCGTTTTGTGGGTCACACCAACATGGCGGCCCTTCTTCTTCATCTCGGCGGAAAGGCCAAGATGGCTCCCCTTCTTCCCAGCTTCAACGTGGCACGCAAAATCGCCGCCCTTGCACTTCACGGGGGTGAGGAAGCCGCCAAATACAATAGTGCGTACGCGTGTTCAACATTGCCTTTTCAATGCCAGCAGTGAGCTCCGAGCTCTTCCGAACGTTTTTATGCACGGTCACTCCCTTCTTATTGTTTCCATTGTGGATCAGTTCACCTCTTCGAGAATTTGGCCCAATGTTCAGCCCGGAATCGCACTTGTCTTGCGTGGTGAATACACGGTCATTATCAGGCCGACTGCTGATCAGCCCCACTGCATGATGCAGTCTCTTCACCTTCGTCAAGTATCGGACAAACAGATATGGTCACCTTTTCAAATGTGGCTCGTTGCCACACAACTTATGCGCCTTCAACTGCAGCAACCGCAGGCAATGTTCTCCTGACTTTTCTCGTGACACTGGTACATCAATCCGTCTCGTTATTTGGCACCACTGATTTTTGTAGACATCTTCCATGTGCTAGGCTTTCTTCTTTGCATATTGTTCTGCACGCGCAATTTAAAGGAATAATTGACAATTTCAGATCTTTCACAGCCAGTTCGGTATTGCAGGACGTTAAACCCCACAAATCAATCAAATCAGGTATTGCAGTCATAGTGCATCTGTCTCTTATACGTCACTGCTAATGGCAACTGCCTCTTGGGCCGTGATGCTATACGTGCATTATCCATAAACATTCTTGATGCTTACATGACTTGTGCCCAAGTCGACGTGCAACCTGATCTTCCGGCCAACGCGCCCGGTGAATTTCGTCAACTGTTCACCCGTAAACTGGGTTCAGTGAACGCTTTGTGCATAAAGTGGTGCGTAGGCCTTATGTGTGTCTGGTTCACGCCAAGCACCAACGCCTTCCTCTTCTGCTCCGTGAGTAGGTTTCAGAAGAACTGTTACGTCTTCAAGCCAGTGGAATCGTCGAGCCTGTCTCCACTTCCGACTCCACTTGTCGTTGTAAAGAAAAGGAATGGTTCGCTCCGCTTGTGCGTCGACTTACGTGAACAAAACAAGGCAGTCATCATCGACGGGTTCCCGCTCCCTTACATTAAACAGCTTCTTCAACAGCTGTCCGGGATGGTATGACTCTCTAAGTTGGACCGTGCGTGCACTTCTCATCAAGTTGAACTGTCCGAGTACAGTACAGACCTAACCACATTTATTTCGCACGATGGACTGTTTCGTTTTGGCTGCGTAGGCTTGCGTCTACCCCTACCGTGTTTCACGATGTCTATCATACTTAAAGGTTGCTAAGGTGCACCGTGCTACTTAGATGACATATTTGTGTGGGGCCGAAATCGAAAAGAACACAATACAAATTTACATTCCGTTCTTTATCACATCAGCAAATGTGGTGTCAACCTAATAACCAGTGTATTTTTTGCTTTCAATAAATTGCAATGTTTAGGCTACAGGATGAGTTGCCGCGGGTTAACACCCGTTCAGTCAAACGTTCAGGCCAAGGGCGTAGCCAGGGGGTAGCACACCAAGCACGTGTCCCCCCACCTGAAATTTTCTCAAGGTGCCCCCCCACAAAAAAATTTCTGGCTATGCGCCTGGTTCAGGCCAGTGTTCTCACCGCGGCCTATAGGGGCGAAATCATTACAACTATTTCTTGGTCTTGTTGAATAGTATGCAAAGTTGGTGTCGTATTAGGCAGATGCGTATCTTACTTCGGGAATGACAGCTTTTTGATGCCCTTGACAGCTTGCGCTATTGCTTTTTCAGCTGAAGCTGAACAGAGCTTCAATAAAGTTTGGTCAATCCTGCCCTCGAAGCCAATTCTCAGTATCTTCCATGAAGAGCTTCTTATCGCCATTACAACGAATGCGTCTGATGCTGAACTAGGAGCATTGTTTCAACAACAATAAGGCGTTCATCCGACCACCATTGCGTTTGCATCTCGCACATTGTCCCCTGCCGAGCGCAGACAGACAAACAGACAGACAGACAGACAGACAGACAGACAGACAGACAGACAGACAGACTGACAGACTGACAGACAGACAGACAGACAGACAGACAGACAGACAGACAGACAGACAGACAGACAGACAGACAGACAGACAGACAGACAGACAGACAGACAGACAGACAGAAGTGCCACAATAGTGGAACAGCAGCTGAGGGGAAGAAAGTGTGAGACTGTAGACGTCTCCACAGGATTTGTTTGGAGTGGGTAAAAGAGGGATTTGGAGGAGGTAAATCCGATTTTTCAAACGAAGGATCTGCGCGAGCTCTGCAAAAGTGTGCTGCCGCTCCTTCGAGAAGCCCGAATCAAGGCTCTCCGGAGCCCGGCAAATCAATCCACGGGCCAATTTATCCGCAGCCTCAATTCCGGGGTTCCCAGAATGAGCCGGTACCCACTGGAACTCTACCATTTGTGGTAAATGTTTTGAGGAGGTATTATACAACTGTCTCCCAGTGGGGTGTACCCTGCCCTTGGCATAGTTAGACAGAGCTGTCTTTGAATTAGTGAAGACGTACTATGCATCGAATTGTGCAAGGGCTAAGGGGATAGCGGTCTCCTCTCCCTTCTCAGCTGTAGAGCCTAAAGGGAGGCGATGAATCAGAGTATAAGCTAGAGTATAGTCGTAGGCAACTTCTACAGCTTCCTGTGCTGTAAAGCACAGGAAGCACAGGACCGTTCCTGTAAAGCACAGGACCGTTCCGTAAAGCATACGGAACGGTCCACTGTGAGGGGTAACACGCCAACGCATGGCTGGTGGTCCTTGTGTCGTGAACTGGTGCCGAGATTTGTAAACGTACGTGATGCACTCGCATAAAAGCCCAAAGGCGGCGCTTGTGAGGTTTCGTTTGCTACTTCCCGCCTCTGCGCTTGCCGAGCGCTTTGTTTTTCCGCAGAGCGATTCATGTCCTCGCTGGTCTGCCGGCGGCGCGTCAGGTAATCAGCGGGCACAAAAAAAAGGTGCAGCTTGTTTCTTGCTGTGATTTCTCACAAGTTCTCAGAAGATGCAATACACTCCCACAGTGGTTGAATTTCGTTTCAGGCGATATACAATGAAAAGCCATGTGATTATGTATGGAAGCACGTGAACGAACGCTTAATAGTAATAATAATTATAATAAATGATGGGGTTTAGCATAACAGAGCAGAAGTATGATTATGATCAACGCAGTGAAAGGCTCCACAAATTTCGACCAATCCTGGAGTTTAAATCAAAACACGCGGGCCTCGAATATCCCCGCTTTTATCAATAATGTGGCTGCCGCGGCCGGAATTCGATCCCGTGACCTGCAGGTCAGCAGTAGAGTACCACAACCACTATACCGCTATGTCGAGTAATGAAAAGACTTGAAGAAGAAATCTCGGGGAAGTCTCTCAACAAGGCGTGATCTCCAATGATGTTCTGGCTCTTGCTTGCTATGTCCCTGCTAATATTAGTGTTAGCAACCTAAATCATGGGACTTTTTGATTATTGAAGCAGCATCGGTAGAGCCTACATATTTCAAATATGCGATAACATTCACTTTTATAAAAAAGTACTGTGCTAAACCATTAAGTAGCTGCATGAAAAAAGATCCGCATTAAGCTATACATTAGAGTAAACACGAAACAGAAATTCATTCGCCATATTTTTTGACAAAAGATGAACCAGATGAGATCTACGGCATATTAACGTAGGATGAAGAGCTTCGTGTAGTATCGGGTGATGTCACCTCCAGCGTTGAGTACGGCCTTCATGCTTGCAGGCAGAGACCTGTCATGAGCTTCCGTGAAGGATGAATCGCGCTTAAGCTGCTCCCACTTTTCCTTTACAGAAGTCCAGAGGTCACCCACAGATTTGTCACGGAGATTTAGGCGGGAGAAAGATGGTTCCATTCGGCCCCACACAAGGCCCGTTTACATTGACCCGACAAGGGCGCGTTGTGTCGAAATAAACAGGTTTTCTGGACTCGCCCTCCCCATGTATAAGCGGACGCGTCGGGGCGGAGAGTCGTCGTGGCGAGTCCCGTCAACCCGGATAGAGGGGGTAGGTTCACCGAACTCGCCGCGCTCAGAAAGGCATGTATAACCGGTCGCGCTGAGTTGAGGGCTCGTGATCTCTCCCGCCCGTCGCCGTCTCCGCTTCCCCTGTCCCCATCACTCTGACGTTGCTCTTTCTCTGTCGGCCGGCACGCGCGGTACGCGCGGAGGACATTGTTCTGTTATGCGGTAAATGCAGATCACTTTGACGTTTAAATCTTGCTTGGCACGTCCTATGAGAGCTTGTTGGTTATCGTTCTCGCGACCGGCTATTTTGCTCTGCCCGTAGCAGGAAATCGGCTTGTGCGCCAGATATCTCAAATACGTGCACATGAACGCTTTAATAAAGTTTCTCGTCACCTCGCCACCAGAATGCATTAGCGTAAATTCACAGAATTGTCTACTAATGCACAGCATTCCAACTCCGCTTGCATTTATTTTGCGTTCTTCACAGCCAGGTTCGACTATTAAAAGGCAAATACTTTCGGGTATTTTATTCTTTGTAAGTTTTGTTTTGGGTTTTTTTTTGCAAGTGGTGTAAATTGACTTTATCACGAAAATTAAGTGCCTTTACCAATACATGTAATTTCCCCCAGAGGAAAAGCATAGTCCAGGGTTGGTTTCGTTCTTTTTAATTCGTGTTTCATGAATCCCTGAATGGACTTAGGCATTTCGAACGTTTTTTCGGGTTTAGTGTTCGGGTTTTGGAGGAGGTGAGGGTCGTTCCACGCCAAATATCCCAGACAGTACGCTAGACCATTTACGATTACACTCTAAAAAGTAATGGTTGGTCACTTTACTACACTATTCATTTTTGGAACCAATTTTCTAAAGAAAATTTTAATTTCTTAAACATGGCGGCAGTTAGGTTGCGACGAAACTTCGAAAAAGTGAAATATTATACGCAGCACGGTAAAACGATTCTAGTCGGTAGCAAAAGAACAGCATTTCCTTGTTAAAACGCATTCACCACTAGTGTATGTTAATGTGCTTTGCGGGGGAGCAATGCAGTGTTCTTGACCAAAATCAGAAATTTTTACAGCTTTTCAACTTTTCCAGAGACAACGCAGCTGCATAGCTTGCTTGCATTGTTGACGGTGAATGGGGGAAAAACACGAGTCGCGAAGACAGTAGTTTGGAAGTGCTGGCACATGAACTTTGAAAAATTTGCAATATTGTTCATGTTCAGGCACTTATCGGTCTGTGTGGCGCTCCATATAAAAAATATACACTTTGGATCATTTCAAAGGGTGCAGAAACGATATTTATTTCTGTAAGTTTAATACGAATCTTTGTTTTACGCGAGAAAACATTATTTATATTCGGTACAGCCAATTCCTGGAGAGACCAGCCAGGGGTGAACAGGGGACGGTGCGTCAGGCTGCGGATACGCCTGCGGCGAGCGCTGTGCCGCAACAGAACCACTGCTGCCATCGCGTTGTGCAGTGTTAGCCAAGACACCAACACAACCATAAAGTACAGCTGGTGCAAACTTAAAAAAAATTACCAAGACAGCCATCGCGGTGGCGGAGCGACAACTGCGTAAACAACCGCAGCCCACAGCGGCGAGAGCGCAGGCTTGGAGGAGCGGAAACCGGTACCGGAAGACGGGCTTTCGCCTCGACGCAAAGCGTCGCTGCGATCACCACTCACCTCACCTCGTCCGTGCGAGTTCATGTAAACTCGGGCGCGTCGAGGTAAGCTGAACCCGCCACTCAACTCAGCCCGCCCCCGTCGCGTCCATGTACACGGGGCTACATTTTGTGTTACGTTCAAGTAAGTTTACTAGTGAGGGGGGGCACGTTAGTACGGTCATGGTCTTCAGTGACATTTCCACTACGGCAGCAACAGCACGCGCAGTGTATTCTATAGTGTAGAGCTGCACTTGCGAAGCCTTTCATCCTCAGGTACCCTGGCCATACCCATGCAAGAGGTGGCGCCACCTAAAATTCGTTCAGCGAAGGATTACGCCCTCAGCTGTGGAATTCTGTGAAAGCGATTACGAATACCATCGCTTGCCTTACCAATAGTGTGAATGTTCACCAAGTGTTAGCCGTAAGCTTCGCACAAAGTTCGAACCAGCAGGCTACCTTTGATAAAAGACAAGGAAATTGCTACTTGATGCAACCAAAATAGCTGGCTTGTTCTTCCAACCATTCAAACATAGCTTGGCGTTAGCGCGCGCCGAGTGCTAGTGCGGGGAAATAGCAGTCGACGCCGGGCACGAACCATCCTTGCAATTCTGTGCGAATGCTCCACGCTTGCGAATCTCGGCAGCAGTTAGCGCTCCGTGGACTACCGGCCGCGCACTCGCGTGTTCCCCCTAACAGTGGACCATACTGTACAAGCGGCATCTACACAAATGGCATCCTGAGCTTGTCCGTAACCCTTTTAAGGGCTTCTGCGCGAGCTACGCAGCGCGCGATGTGATTCTGAGGATGGACATTACTAAGCAAGGGTTTGAGGCTTGATTGTGTAGTGGAATGGCTAAGCAGGTTGGGTGAATAGCGGGTATGTTTAAGCGAAGGGAGGCGAGAATATGGCACCATGGAGTGGCGCTAGCGGAAAGTCCTTAAATACTGTGCTTAAAGATGTGCCTCAAATAGCTCTGAAGATGTGTTGTGCATGCCCAGTTCAAAAGTTTGGCTGTGCTTTTGCTACGAGGAAGGTTCAGGGCTGCCTTAGTTGCGAGGTGGATCATGGCATTCACGCGTTCAGTTTCTCTGTGCTTCAGCTTAAGATATGGGGTGGCGTATAGAATGCGTCTAAGTGTGAAAACATGTAGTACTTTCATGTAGTCCGCTTCCTCTAAACCCTTGCGATAGAAGATACGTGGCGTAAAAGCTGCAATACAGATTGTGTGGAAGCCTTGAGTGTTTCGAGGGTGTGGTCATTCTGTCCGGACTCCTGCATGTCAAGGCCAAGGTTTCGCAATGTGAGCATGAGGAGGATTGCGGTTCCTTGTAATGTGATTTCGATGGGCGAAATAGCGGTTGATTTGGTTTCATAAAAAGGAGCTCGTATTTAGAGGGGGAGCATTCGAGCCCAATAGATAACGCGTGAGCTGAGATGGTGTCGGTTGCTAATTTAAGAGTTTCTTCTATTTGCCCGTCAAAGCCACAAGTAGTCCACGTCATTATACCATCCACGTACAACGTATGCTTTAGGTGTCTGTGGGCGTGAGATTTAGTGTGTGGGCGATGAAAATTAGACCAATATATAAGAGGATGGGAGAGAGCACTGCATTTTGAGAAGTTCCGATCGCCGAGCGTATAAGGGGCCATACTCAGGTTGTCAATGTGCAAGGACGCAGTGCGCCCAGACAGAAAAGCAGAGCCTACGTATAAGTTCTGGGGCCTACTTGTAGTGCCTGCAGTTGCCTTAAGATGGCATCAATCGTGCCGAACTCTTTAGAATGCTTTAGCAAGGTTCCCCGCTAGGATAGCTTTAGTAATTAAGGCGGGCAATGAAATCGTCAAGTACGTCATGCATAATTAGGAGCAGGGCATCTTGCACGCAAAAATGCGCACGAAAATGCACCCGAAAATGCGCACGAAATGCTATCATACTGTGGGAACAAAGTTTATTTTCTTCCATGTAGATCGTCAGCCCAGCAAGGATTATGTGTTCGAAGACCTTGACACGACAAAATAATCAAATGGGACGAATATTTTCCATGGTGATGGGGTTGTGAAGTTTATGAATAAATATGATTCTCGCGTGTTTCAAGAAATTGAGGAGAATACTAGTTTCCAAACACTCGTTAGATCAGATATGGAAGCATTGTTGAATCCATAGTGGAAAAGCGGTGGCGCGAAACATCATGCAGGGCACAAGACGCGCCAACAAGTGAGCGCTGCACGTGAGCACGCAATAAAAAGAACAGAAGAAAGGGTTCTACCAGGGGAGCGCGGCCTTCAGGCTCTTCTCTGTCTCAACAAGCATAATCAAGATTTCGGATGGCAGCGTTAGTAATTTGATCTTCACTGGGTGCTGTATTACTTAAGGCTGCACGAAATTCTGATTCTGTAATAAGGACTTCAAGCTGGGGTTGGGGTGTGCCAGTGTACTCGGTGTGTCTGGTAGGACGACCAGGTGTTGTATAGGTATGGTTTTTAGATTGCGTGGAGTCTAGTATGCGGCGCAATAGATGTCAAGTGCAAGTTGTGGAGAAATATTCGTGGAAATCCTCACAAATCTGAGCCCAGTTAGCTTTGCCAAGGGTTGCGTTGTGCTGTTCAATTAGCGCTTGAAGCTGCGCGAGTTTGATTTTTAGTTTCCGATTGTGCTTTTGCGTTTTCTACCTTTGGGTAATGTTATTAGGAGCTTCCAGGAGATGAGCGCGGTTACTGTATATAAATGGGATTTCCGGGATTGTATCTAGCGTTTGAGTATGCTGGTGAATGTCCTCCTATAACTGCATAACCCAGGAGTCAAAGTCGAAGGAGGCCTGTGTTGGCCGCGTTTGCCTGAACTTGTGGACCTGGTCCCACTTAACTCGCCAAAAGGTAATGCTACGCTGAGGTTGTTGATAATTTACTGCAATGCAAATTAGGTGCTGGTCACTGCCAATGTGGTTTGCGTCCTTTCCGATTGCAAGTCGGTGATATTTCTCCCAAGCGTGAGGTCTAGACTAGGAGCAGCTGTGACACCAGTCCGAGTAGGCCAGATGAAGCAAATAAAAGTAGTCAGATGAAGCATCAACGCCTCATTGTATAGGTCCCTGTGGTTGGTGTGGCCAATAGCCCCAGTTCACCTGAGCGCAATTAAAGTCACCCATGGTGATTACGGGATTAATTGCTGGCAGTTGTGCGGTGGACTTGAGAGGAGGAGGAAGTAACTGAACTGACTGTCATGGAAGAAAATAGCAGTTAAGAACAAAAAGGGGGGCACTGTGCAGGATTGAGGGGTACAATTTTAATGAAGGTGTGACTGATAGGGGGAAGCGATGGGATGCTGCACCCAAGGTAAGAAGTTACCGACGTATGTTATCACGCGAGGAAAACTTTTGGGTCTAATGGAATAACAGTATAGCGCTGCAGTTGCCTTTGAAAAGTGATAATTTCTAGGGGTAACGAAGAAATGATAATGATTTGCTGCCGAAGGTCATGCTTTTGCCGAAGGGCCCTACAGTTTCATTGGATAACTTGTAATAAATTACGGCCCGTCGGAGGAGCCATGTTGTCAGGTGGAAGGGCGAAGCAAGGGTTTTGGAAGTGGGGCTGTGGGAGGAGAGGCTGCTCAGAGCCCAGATGTGAGATGAGCTAAACGCCCTTCCACTTTGAGTGATGCTCCAAAGGACATTATCCCCAATAGGGGTAACGGTAGTTTATATCATATTGTGACACTGTGCGGTGACTTGCGCCGTAATGCGTTCTGTGATTCTGGCTTCTAAGTTTTTGGCCAGATCCTGAAAATTTGCTTCCAAGTATACGGGTTCGGCTGGGCTCTCATCAGGCCTCCTTTTGTTCTGAGGAGGCTGGTTAGATGGGGTGGGTTGAGCTTGAGTTAGAGAAGGCTGTCTTGAGATGCTTCTTTCAGCAGAGCCTGCAGCTTCATGTCCAGGAAGTTCATGACGCCCGCTCCGACAGCCCCGGATACGCTGATGGGTGGGTGTAGCAGAGCGGGGGAAAGTCCTCTTTGGTTGGTAACGTTGTCTTCTTAGGTGATGTCTGCGTCGTTTTGTGGCAGAATTTCTCGCCTTGCACGATCCAGTGCCTGTGAGGTGCTGGTCTCACAGAAAATGCATCTTGGGATACAGAAGGGAACACCTTGCCCGTCATGCTTGTCTCCACATCGTCAGCACAGGCCACTCTGCGGGGCACACGTCGTATCTGTGGCCCAGTTGGTAACAGTTTGTGCATTCATCTGCGCTTCTTTTGTACTGGGAGCACCTGTACACTACACTCGTGTAGCGCATGGTGTGAGGTACTGGTCCATGCGCAAAGGTAATCAATATGAAAAAAAGGTCCTATACCCATCCCGCATGCCGCGATGATATCAGCGTCTGGGTTACGGATCTGAAGGTCCAATTATCACCTGCTCGAAAGTTTCATTTCAGTAGGCTTGCAAGATGAAGCCGCACACTGCAGAGGGTGGCGGTGCTATGTAGGCGGCAACAGGGTAGCTGGTCTTTCGGAAAACCAATTCTTTTAGTTGGACGAAGTGTGCTGCAGCTGTCTTGTGACAGGTAGCGACTGTGGCGGTGACATTTGTAGGGTGTACCCGGAGGCGAAGCTCTCCAGGTTCCCTGCCAGCAACGGTGACCTGCAGATTTTGCATGAGTGGCTGCGCCATGGCTACGTTCAAGGCGAGTCCTGCTCTTGGTCGGAAAACGACTCTTATGGTGTCGGGAGGTAGCAAGAAAAGTTGTTTACGTCGCAGCGAGACAGCCTGTGCCACGCGCATTTGTTCTTGTTAAGCGTTATAGCTCGGCTTGAAAGATGCAGGGACAGCGTCGGCTGGAGAACCGAAAAGAAACGCTTTAGGCCTAGCGAAAACCGAGACTAAATGAGAGGGTAGAACCTGCGTTTGTGGGTTTCTACGCAGGAATTATAGAATGAAAATCGCTGAGTTTATGCGTTGATGGGTCGCTGTCTTCGCCTTCCGTTTACACATCAATGACTGCTGCGTTTGGATTTGCCGGGGACAGGGCTGGCCTTGGCGAGGCGGGAACCGGCGCGGTGCTACAGTTGCCGAGAAGCAGATTTTACAACGCTGCTGTGATCCAGAAGATATCTGAAGTGTGGGGGCGCGACAATTGTGAGCACACACACACACACACACACACACACACACATATAAATATATATATATATATATATATATATATATATATATATATATATATATATATATATATATCGAGATCTAACACACAGTAATGCCAAGGAATGTACAGGGGAAGGTATTAGAACCAATCGAATGTAAATAAGAAGAAAGAAAAGTAGATAAAAAATAACCAGCCGTGAGCGGCTGGTTATTTTAAACAAGGGTCTCGTACTGGCAGACTTGGTGTCATTAGGTTGTATACGAGGGACTAATAATCAGCTGCCCGCTCATAATAAGTTCACGTGCTACGTGACGCCAAACATGCGCATAAAATACTGTTTTCACACTCGTCTCTTGGCTTATAGATGGCGCTGACTGTCACTCCTACTTCTAAATTCACATATGAACCCAAAAAAGTGGATGGAGGGAAAGCCGCTGTGGTAGCTCAGTGGTTAGAGCATCGAACGCGTTATTCGAAGGTCGTAGGTTCGTTTCCTGTTCATGGCTGGTTATTTTTTCATCCAGTTTTCTTTCTTCTTATTTACAATCGATTGGTTCTAATAACTTCCCCTGTACATTCGTTGGCATTACTGTCTGTTAGATCTCAATAATATTGTGTTAAAACAGGGAAAAACGAGCCCTTAGGTATACACTTCTTTCCCTTATATATATATATATATATATATATATATATATATATATATATTGTCGCGGTACAGCGCAAACCAAAGGCAGATAAACGTTGACACAGCGACTCTCAACAGCCGAACAGCAAAATCGCCTTCTTTATCTTCAATCAGCCAGAGCTCCACTACCTGGTGCCCTCCAAATCACCTTATCGTCGTTTTGGTCCACCAGTACACACGCGTCATTTGCCCCCCCCCCCCTCTTAATGAGCATCGCCCCGATCCTAAACCAGTAGTGCAGTTTTTTTGTCTGTTCTTTAAGAAGTGTCTTGCGCAGTCACTACCTTTCATAAGGCTTCATGCGTACAACGTGAACTAGTTCAGGACGGTGCTGGCGAAGCCTCGTACTATATGAACTGTCGGGGACGACCTCGTAAGTAACATCACTCAGTCGTCGCAGTACTAGATATGGCCCAAAGTATCTCCTTAGTAGCTTTTATGAGAGTCCTCGTTTCCGTATGGGCGTCCAAACCCATACTCTGTCGCCAGTCTGGTAAACGACTGTTCTGCGGCGAGAATTGTAGCGGCTCGCGTCGTACTCTTGTTGTTGCTGGATTCGCAGGCGTGCTAGTTGCCTTGCATCTTCCGCTCGTTCTGTAAACATCCCAGCGTCCAGTTCGATGTCGTCGAATTCGTGCGCTAGCATCGCATCTAACATGGTTCGTACATCCCTTCCGTGAATTAGGCTGAACGGGGTCATCTGGGTTGTTTCTTGCTTGGCAGTGTTGTTTGCAAACGTGATATATGGCAAGATTTCGTCCCAATTTTTGTGTTCGACGTCTACGTACAGTGAAAGCATGTCTTCAATTGTTTTGTTCAGACGCTCTGTAAGCCCGTTCGTTTGCGGGTGGTAGGCGGTGGTCTTACGATGGGTTGTTCCACTCAGCATGAGGACTTGTTCCAAAATAGCTGCCGTAAATGTGGTTCCTCTGTCTGTGATTACGACGCTTGGTGCACCATGCCGCAGGACAACGTTCTCGATGAAAAATTGTGCCACCTCCGCTGCTGTACCTCTCTGGATAGCCTTTGTTTCAGCATAACGGGCAAGGTAATCAGTCGCGACAATAACCAAGCGGTTCCCAGCCGTAGAAGTAGGAAGTGGGCCCAAAATATCCATGCCAATCTGGTCGAATGGTGTTCTTGGGACCTGCACGGGCTGCAGGAGGCCAGCTGGTTTAGTCGGCGGTGACTTCCGTCGCTGGCAGTCGAGGCAAGTACGAACATGGTGTTTTACGGCTATGGTCAGTCTTGGCCAGAAGTAGCGCTGCCGTACTCTGGCCAACGTTCTTGTGTAACCTAAGTGGCCTGAAGTCACCTCGTTGTGGCATGCTTCGAGTACTTCGGAGCGAAGAGCTGCTGGGATGACGAGCAAATACGCAGATCCTGTCGAAGAGAAGTTTCTTTTGTATAGTACTCCGCTCCGTAAGCAAAATGATGACAGCGCTTTTACGAAAACAGTTGGTGCCTTCTGAGATCTTCCTTTCAGGTAATTAATTAGGGCAAGTAACTCAGGGTCGCCACGTTGTTGGTGTGCAATAGCGGTAGAGTCAAGCACACCGAGAAATGCTGTTTCCTCCTCATCAGAGAGAGTTGCCGATTCAATGGGTGAGCGGGATAGACAGTCGGCGTCCATGTGGCGCTTTCCTGACTTGTGTACGACAGTCATGTCGTACTCCTGCAGCCTGAGACTCCAACGCGCTAATCTCCCGGTAGGATCTTTAAGTTTTGTCAACCAACACAGTGAGTAATGGTCGCTGATGACTTTGAAAGGGCAGCCGTATAAATACGGGCGAAATTTTGCGACCGCCCATACCACGGCGAGGCATTCCTTCTCAGTCATGGAGTAATTAGTCTCGGCGCGTGTTAGTGTTCGGCTTGCATAGGCGATTACTCTTTCTGTGCCCTCTTGCAGCTGCACAAGCACAGCTCCCAAACCAATATTGCTGGCATCAGTGTGTAGCATCGTCGGGGCTTTCTCATCAAGGTGGGCAAGCACTGGAGGCGTCTGTAGTCGCTGGCGGAGGTTCTTAAAAGCAGCCTCCTCTTCGTTGCTCCATTGGAAAGCAACGTCTTCTCTCGTGAGGTGGGTCAACGGCAATTCGATGCGTGCGAAGTCCGCGATGAATTGCCTATAATACGCACATAGTCCGAGGAATCGTCGTACAGCCTTCTTATCAGTCGGCACCGGGAACTGTGCAACAGCTGCGATCTTTTTAGGATCAGGACGAACACCTGCGTGACTGACAACGTGGCCAATGAATTGCAGCTCTTCGTAGCAAAAGTGCAACTTTTCAGGTTTCAACGTCAAGCCCGCAGATCGTATGGCTTGTAAAACTGCCTCAAGTCTTTTAAGGTGCTGGTCAAATGTTGCGGCGAAAACTACGACATCATCAAGGTAGACCAAGCAGGTTTTCCACTTCAATCCAGAAAGTACGGTATCCATAAGTCTTTGAAAGGTAGCAGGCGCGGAACATAAACCAAAGGGCAAGACTTTAAATTCATATAAGCCATCTGGTGTCGCAAAAGCAGTCTTCTCGCAGTCTCTTGGGTCTACCTCGATTTGCCAATACCCACTCCTTAAGTCCATCGATGAAAAGTAACGAGCATGTCGAAGTCTGTCGAGAGAGTCATCTATACGAGGAAGTGGATACACATCTCTCTTTGTCACCTGATTGAGTTTTCGGTAATCTACACAGAAGCGCAGGCTGCCATCTTTTTTCTTTTTTTAACGAGGACTACAGGTGACGCCCAGGGGCTTTTCGAGGGCTGAATGACGTCATCTTTTAGCATTTTGTCAACTTGCTCTTGTATCACTTCGCGTTCCTTTGCAGCCACGCGATAGGGGTTTTGGTGAATTGGTTTCGCCATGTCCTCGGTAATTATCCGATGCTTGGTAAGAGGCGTGCGGCCAACTTTTGATGTTGTCGAAAAGCAGTCTTTGAATTCGGCCAGTAGCTCAAGAAGCCTCTTTCGCTCGTTCTTAGGCAAAGTAGTGCTAACGTCAAGAACTGGTGTCGAATCAAGTTTTGGCGCCTCGTCGACTACGGCCAAGCAGCCTTCTGCGTCTGTGATATCGTCGAAGTAAGCGACGGCCATGCCTTTTGGAAGGTGCCGGCGCTCATCACTAAAATTTGTCAGAAGCAAGTCCGTGCGTCCAGCGGCAACACTGACGATACCTCTTGCGACGGAAATGCCGTGTGTGAAGAGGAGCGATATTATTCGGTCTGCTACTCCTTCGCCGTCAAACTGGACAGCGGCTGCCACAGTGTCACAGAACGAGCGCTAAAAACGGGCGCGCCGCCAAATTCTTGCGATAACGGGCGGGAGAAACGCCGTGAGTTCAAAAGAAAAAAAAAGAAAACAAACGTCCAAGGCTCCCCGGGCGCGCGCTCTCCCCTCGGAAGCGTGGCTTCGCTGACGAACCTCCTCACCCCACATCGGTGGCCCAGCAAGACCGCGAAATTTCTAGAACGAAATAGGCGTGGTCATGCCGAGTTGAGTCATCCGACAGGGAGGGTATTCGAACCGTCTCGCCCTCTCCCCAGCCTTCGCTGCGTATCGCGCCGACGAAATGACGAGAAACTTCTGGAATCTCGCACGGAAGGTATTTAATCGAGCGGCCGAGACGAGAGATCAGGAGAAGACGGAAGTTAACGCCAGAGCGCGAAGATTCCGCCGTGTAGTCGGCGAAAGTTTCGTCCGTTGGGACCAAGCAGCAAAAGAAGAGGATTTCCACCTGAGGGGTGAAGGCTCGAGCTACAGGCAAGAGCGTGAGTTTACCGCTATCGAGCGAAGACTCGTGGCAACAGCTGCGTGTGTGAAGCCGACGTGTTTCCGGCGAAGAAGTTTGAAGCTTGGAGAGTGGCCATTTGAGGACGCGAGGTTTCCTGGAAGAGAAACTTGAGGGGACAGCGGAACGACAGCAACGCTGACTTTGAGTGAGTGATTCTCAGAAGAGTATCATTCAGACTTTTTGTTCCAAGGACTTTGGACTGAATGGGTTTTCTATCTCTTTAGTCTTTAAGTGTCTTGGTTGTTCAATGCATGCGACTGCATTGTAGTGTGTACCGTTGTCTGTGTCCGTTGGTCGAGTGTGGCCAATTGTACTGTGTAGTACGCTGTTTGATCGGTGACATATTGTACTCAGCTATTGTGGAGTGAGCATATTTGTGTATTGTTTTTCTGATCTGCCATCATTGAGAATATTATTTTGTTGGTTTATCAACTCTCGGCTCTGACTTGTTCTTTGGGCCACGGCCGGCGTCCGCTGGCGCGCCAAAAAGGACCCCTTCTAAATTGTCCACGCTTTCGTGGTGCGGTTCGGGGGGCCGATACTTCGGCCCTTGGAATTAGCCCGGCGATTTCCTCCCTAATTACCGGGACTGTGTGACACACAGAAACAAGCGTGCATGACCGAGGAGGGAGAACCACATCGTCATCAGTTGGTTTGGTCGCGCCTGTGTACAATCAGATGCGCCCGAACTGTTGTGGAATGTAATCAAACTGTCTGCGATATTGATGACGGCGCCGTACTGTCGTAAGAAGTCCATACCAATAATTAGATCCTTGCAGCATGCGGCGAGAACGACGCACGACGCAACGAAAGAAGAACCTCCTATGTCAATTCTCGCTGTGCATCTTCCAGAGGGCATCAATAACTGACCACCTGCCGTCCTTATTTGAGGGCCTGTCCACGGTGTCTTCACTTTCTTGAGGCGGATGGCGAGGTCCTGACTGATGATAGAACATTCGGCACCGGTGTCGACTAAGGCTGTTACTTTCTGACCGTCAAGAAAAACACTCAGGTCCGCGGTTACAATGTCGTCGCTCTCACGTCTTGTCAGATTTACAACGTCGTGTAATGGGGGCTTTTCGTCGTCATCTTCATGGCCTGCAACCTTACCCCCGGAGGTCGCCGCCCTCAGTTTACCCGTCGCGGGCTGGGTGACCTTCTTGCGTTAAGGTCCGCGGAGGTACGTCAGTGTGACGAAGGTGAATGAGCGGGAGAAGGAGAGCGGGAGTGACGTCCCAAACCTGGCTGGCGGGTAGGTACTGCCTCCTCGTCAGAAGTACGGTATTCGTAAACGTGAGAACGGGCTCCATAGAAAGAGGCGTCCTCCCGGCGTGGTATGTATTCTTCGTTCGCACGTCGATCGTCAGACAATGTTTGAAGAGGGTGGAACGAATCACTGCGGTGCCAGCAATGACGGGCAATGTGACCTGCACCTCCGCAGTTAAAGCATAATGGACGTCGATCGATTGTGCGCCATGCGTCTGTTCTTCGGAGCGGTGGACGTCTGAGCCTCCCTTCTTGCGACGATGTCCATGGTGCTGCTGTGGACGCCTGGTGGTACGTCGGTTGGCTTGGCGGTCGGCTCAGGGTCTGATCTTGCCGCGGTGACCAAGGGACCGTCGGCACTGGGTGATATGGCGGCGATGTACCAGATGGTGAACGTCGCAGAGCATCGGCATAGCCCATGGGACGGTGCTCGTCACCAGGACCAACGGTAGAAAATGCGCGGCGGATTTCATCGCGTACCAGTTCAGCGACGGACGCAACGGGGGTTTGAGCCACTAGATTGCGGAACTTTTGCAGTTCTTCGCGAACTATCTCCCTAATGAGGTCTTGCAGGGAGCTTTGATCCTCAGGTATGGCGGAAGCATTGATTGGGGCGCTGCTAGACATTCGATGATACTGCCAGCATCGTTGATGGAGCGCCCGCTCGATAGCCGTAGCCTCCTTGATGAAGTCAACTACGGTACTTGGAGGGTGGCGCAGTAGCCCGGCGAAAAGTTGTTCCTTAACGCCGCGCATGAGGTAGCTCAACTTCCTATCTTCACTCATGTTCGGGTCAGCTCGACGAAAAAGACGAGTCATATCTTCAGCAAACATAGTAACGCTTTAATTGGGTTTTTGAACCCGTAGCTCCAACAGCTGCTGCGCACGGTCGCGTCGATCGACATTGGTGAACGTATCGACAAGCTGTTGTCGGAAGTCGCCCCAAGTTAACAGACTGGCTTCTCTGTTCTCATACCAAATTTACGCACCGCTGTCAAGGTAGAAATAGGCGCGTGAGAGCTTTTCTTGTACAGGCCACAGATTAATCTTGGCGACACGCTCGTAGTGCTCAAGCCAGTCTTCCACGTCTTCATAGGCGCCGCCACTAAAGTGATAGGGAACCAGCCGTTGAAAGATGGTTACCTGTGAAGGCTGTGTTGGCGGGGGGCCTTGGGGCGCTGGTTGCGGACTGGCGTTGGCCATTTGTAGAGGTGATCGGCACTTCGAGGTTCTGTGGAAGGCGTGAACTCTGAAGCGAGGCCTATCAGCCGCCGAATGAACCGGTGCACGGGAGTTGCAATGGGTGACAATGCGTCCGAGCTAGATGAACGGCTCCCAGTGGGAGTATGGAGCATTAGGTAGGGTTGCGTCCCAGCACCTCCACCAGTGTCGCGGTACAGCGCGAACCAAAGGCAGATAAACGTTGACAGAGCGACTCTCAGCAGCCGAACAGCAAGATCGCCTTCTTTATCTTCAATCAGCCAGAGCTCCACTACCTGGTGCCTGCCAAATCCCCTTATCGTCGTTTTGGTCCACCAGTACACACCACGCGTCAATATATATATATATATATATATATATATATATATATATATATATATATATATATATATATATATATATATATATATATATTGTTAAGGCGTTTATTAGCCGGCAACCAACCAGCGAGCATACACAATGGCGACAGTCACGGCCAAGCACGGACTCAGCGCGAGCGGCGTCCTTGTTGGGTAGCCCCAATAGGAGGTACTCAAGAGTTTGACACAATTCAGAGTTCGGAGGCTTCGCTACAATTACCCCCGGGTCGATGAGAGAGCCGCCTGGCGACCTAACAGCCTGTAACAATGAGTGGGTCATAATAAGCCATCAGGCGCTCCGTTGACGATGTCGTGCCCACGGCGGCGCATGTCCAAAGATTGTTCAACGGGTTCGATCAGATAGTTGAAGGGAGAGGTGCGTTCGATGACACGGTAGGGGTCTTCGTATTTGGGAAGTAGTTTGAAAGAGAGGCCAGCTACAGAGGTTGGGATCGAGAGCCATACAAGCGCACCAGGAATGAACGTGGGCTCAGAAGTGGCGGAGCTATCACGAATACCCTTCTGCCGCTCTTGCTCATGTGTCGTGAAAGTCTTCGCAAGCTCGCTGCACTCTTCAGCAAGCCTGGCTGTCTCAGAAATAGGTACACACTCAGATGGATCCGGCGTGTAAGGAAGTATCGTGTTCATGATGTGTGACGGGTGCTTTCTGTACAGAAAGTAGAAAGGTGAAAAACAAGTCGTGCTCTGAGGGGCGGTGTTGTATGCGTAGGTGACGAGGGGCAGTATATTATCCCAATTCTTGTGGTTGGCAGTGACGTACATCGAAAGCATGTCGCCGAGGGTGCGGTTAAAGCGTTCGGTGAGGCCATTCGTCTGCAATCCCCTTCGATGCCCTGGGAGCTACGATCACGTACCCTGCCATCTACCATGTCCCACGACGCCTCTCAGCAAACGCCTTCTCCCATGCCACGACCTTGTCCCGGTGTCCTTATAATCCACGATCCACCCATCTTCACTGGCGCTGATGGCACTGACGTGGAGGACTGGCACGACATTTACGAGCGCGTGAGCGTCCCCAACAAATGGGACGAAGACGGCAAGCTGACCAACTTAGTGTTCTACCTTGCGGGTGTTGCCAGTTTGTGGTAAAACAACCACGTGTCCGATTTTGCCACCTGATCCAATTTTAAGACCACAATCATCAACGTTTTCCGCGCCCTGCTGTTCACAAGCTGCAAGCCGAGCAGCGCTTACGCGAACGTGCTCAGGAGGCGGGTGAGTCATTCACCAGCTATGTTGAAGATGTCCTGGACTTATGCAGCAAATTCAATCACACCATGTTCGAGTCTGACAAGATCCGAAACATCAAGAAAAGCATTGACGATGTTGCCTTCACGATGCTGCTTGCCGAAACCCGGGCAAAGTGGCTGATGTCATCACACTGTGCCAGAGCTACGAGGAGCTCCGCCGGCAGCGTTCGATGACCCGTCGCTCCCCACCACGAGCTGCAACGCTTGCTGGCTTGGAGGCCAGTTGTGACCAAGTGGCGTTGATGGCAGACCTAAAGTCTTTCATCCATGAGGAAATCGCGTGTCAGTTCGCTCTCCTGCCCTTTGCCCACCAACCAGCTCTTCAACAATCGGCTACTACCCAGCACCTCCACCAATTTGTTAAGACGTTTATTAGCCGGCAACCAGCGAGCATACACAATGGCGACAGTCACGGCCAAGCACGGTTCCTCAGCGCGAGCGGCGTCCTTGTTGGGTAGCCCCACTAGGAGGTACTCAAGAGTTTGACCCATTTCAGAATTCGGAGGCACTATATATATATATATATATATATATATATATGTGTGTGTGTGTGTGTGTGTGTGTGTGTGTGTGTGTGTGTGTGTGTGTGTGTGTGTGTGTGTGTGTGTGTGTGTGTGTGTGTGTGTGTGTGTGTGTGTGTGTGTGTGTGTGTGTGGCGTATGAAGCGATGGTTGGTAGAAGCTGAGGAGGAAGAAGTGAGAATGGAATAAACATGTATGAGCCAGGCCACGTCTCCCAGTCATCATAGCTTCACACGACAACAACATGAGCCCACCAAAGAAGATGATCAGCCTGCCGAAATACACCGGAGCTGAAGACGACGTCACTGTTGACAAGTGGTTGCACATCTTCGAAACGAAGGTGAGCAACGTCAGCTGGTCCGAACGAGATCGCATCGACTGCATCAGCGAGTGCCTGGAAGGTGAGGCATTCCGCTGGTACCTTACCGAGATTTTCGACGCAGAAGATACATGGAAGGCATCAAAACAAGCATGATATAAAGATTTTCATCGCCTGTTAGTGACCCTTTCCGCCAATTCATACACTGCAGGCTCAAAAGAGAACAGCGCATCAGGCACTACTACGAAGAGAAGACACATCTTGGTCGCCTCGCAGACTTAAAGGGCGTTCACATAGTATCACAGTGAGTGCCGAAATTGTGCATCCGCTGGTTTGCCGAATCAGTTTCACTGGCACAATGAGTTCCCTCGTCGTGAAATGGTGTGTGCTCCAACTGACAACCAGGGAAACGAAGAGGGCGGCTCAAAGCTTCATTATTACGTTATGGTGCACTTGTGAACGGACACATGGTGAACGCAACTCTGGATACAGGAGCGACTATTACCTGTATCAAAGAAGTTGTGTTCAAAAAACTCAAGCTTCAGTTGCTCAAGGATCCATGCATTAGTGTCCAGCAAATCACCTCAACCACAAAAACTTTGGGCCTCGTACACATACAGTTAGAAATAGGGAAGATAAAGCGAGCAGTCCAAGCACACGTTCTACCAGGCATGAAGACTGAATTCTTGCTAGGTCTGGAAAACGCCTCCTTTTTCAACCTGTCACTGGATTTAAACACGATGACTTTGCTTCAAGACAACAAAACTTCGCAGAATTCCTTTCAAACACAAAAGTGTGTCTTCAGCGCCGATACAACCCCTCTCCACGCCGTTGATGTCACGCACCTTCCACCATCGCAACAAGCTGCTTTGAGAGAGGTGGTTCACAATTACGAAGACATTTTCTCGAAGTCGCAGATGGACTTCGGATGTATCGCGAATGAACGACACTGAATTGCCCTTAGCAACAACGTCCCTATCCACAGATCACCCTATTGATGCCCCCTGGCAGACAAAGAAGAAATGGTCAGGCAAGTGGACTTACTTTTCAAGCAAGGTGTAGTGCGTCCAACTTTTCCCCATACGCGGCTCCCATCATTCTTGCAGAGAAAAAAGGTGAAGGACGCACGCGTTTATGCATTGATTATCGAAAGCTTAACTCTGTCACTGTGCCTGACTACCAACCTATTCCGCGTATAGACGATGTTCTAGATTACCTGGGAAAATCAAAATATTTTTCGACATTGGATATCACATCAGGCTATTGGCATGTCAAAATGAACCCAGAATACATCCCGAAAACAGCTTTCGTCACGCCAAATGGCCATTATGAGCGGCTTGTTATGCCTTTCGGTTTGAGAAATGCTCCTGCTACGTTCGAAAGAGCTGTGAAATCAGTTATCAGAAAACATAATTTAAAGAATGTCGTTAATTATTTTGATGATATCGTAGTCTTCTCCGACACATTTACTGAGCACCTAAAGCACCTCCAAGCTCCATTGCATGCCCTAAAAATTGAGAATATAAAGCTTAAATTGAAGAAATGCCATTTTGCCCAAGATTCTATTGAATATCTGGGTCACAGAGTGTCGCACGGAACAGTGTCGCCTATACGAAGAAACATAGAAGCTGTTTTGTGATTCCCAAGACTGAAATCCCCGAAAAAGCTTCAGCGTTTTTTAGGCACCACCGACGTTTACCGCCAGTTTATACCGCACTTCAGTGACATAGTTTTCCCACTTATGAAGCTGTTGAAGAGGGACACTCCATGGGAATGGGATTCCTCATGTGAACAAGCTTTTGAGAACATGAAATACTGTCTTACCAAAGAACCCATTTTACAAATTTTTTCTTGCGAGAAACCATGCATTCTTTATTGCGACGCATCTAACGTAGGTGTAGGTGCAGTTCTGAAGCAACGATATTACGATGGTAAAGAACACCCCGTTGCCTATCACTCGTGTAAGCTACTCACGCACGAATTAAATTATGCCATTACAGAGCTCGAATGCCTCGCTATAATTGACGCTGTTGAAAAGTGGCACTGCTATCTACATGAACAACCATTCACTGTTGTCACCGATCATGCTGCTTTACATTGGCTCAGAAACATAAAAAACCTACATGGCCGGCTTTTTCGATGGTCTTTGAAGCTGTCGATGTATGACGTTAACATTCGACATCAAAAAGGCAGCGAAAACATCGAGGCGGACGCATTTTCGCGAAGCCCTATGGTTCAACTCCTGTTATTACCAGAACTTCAAACTTACCTGGATGACCGCCCTCGCTGCAAGTACACAACTGAAAACGCGGTCACTATCGTGACACGTAAAGGAATTCGCAAAGTGTACGTTCCTCTCAAGCTTCGACTGGGCCTTCTGCAGAAAGACCACTGTCAGTTCGGACACGTCGGAGTAAAGAAAACTCTGGGCTTGTTGTCATCATCCTACTATTGGCTGGAAATCATCACATACGTTTCATCCTATGTCCGCCACTGTGACATATGTCAGCATTGCAAGAAGCCGAAAACCAAGAGATTCAGATCTCTCGAGTCACTACCACCTGCAGAACAACCCTTTGATCTTTTAGCAATGGACACTATAGGTGGCTTTTCAGGATATGGGTCGACAAAGAAGTTTATTCACTTGGCGATTGACCACAATACGCGGTATGTCTGGGCGTTTCCCCACAAGAACGAAACTTGTGACGCATACTTTTCGTGCATCACCGCCATCTTTGCAGCAGGAAAACCTTAGTTCTTATCTGATCGTCGACCAGTTTTCACAGCTAGAAAATTCAAGCAGTTTATAAAATGCAATGGTGTCCACCAATTGTTCACATCCTCCCAACACCCCCAATGTAATGGCATGAACGAACGTACAAATCAGACTATTGTAACCCGGCTAATGTGCAAAATCAATGAGCAGCCACAGAAGTCTTGGGTCAAACATCTTTCGGATGTCGTCGATGAATACAACAGAACCCACCATAAGGTAACACGATATCCACCATCGTAACTCATGTATGGAATTCCTTCATACGACACGATTTTAGACGGACCAATGGAGAGTGTACAAGAAGCAAGGAAAAGTGCAATCAAGAACACGCGTGCCTATTATGAGAAGAACAAGATAATCTATGACAAAAAATTCCTACCACAAGATCTCCAACCTGGTGAATTGGTCCTCTACGAAGCACCTTGGCGTCCGAACAAAGGAAAGCTCAGTTCAGTCATGGAAGGACTTTAAACAATTCTTCGCAGAGTCTCTCCTGTGAACTATGAGATCGACCGATGCGTAGCTCCGTTAAGCAGAACTACTGACATTGTGCACGTCAACAAACTGCGTCGCTACTATTGTCCCAATAAATTGACGCTCTCTCGGGGGGAGGGGGAAACGTGTGACGCTTCACAGGTGAATGTGGGGAAGGAATATGAGGAAGAAAAGGGTCAGGATAAACTGGTGTTCTGACTGACGCCATGTCTCATTCGTTACACTCATACGCCATGTTTATTCTACTGCCACTTCTTTTTCATCGGCTTCTACCCATCCCTGCCTTTTTACGTCACAGGATTCCCCCTGCCCCCGAAAGAAGTTGCGTCAGACGAAAAGAAATTATAAACTGAACAGGCACGGCTGAAAAGTGAACACAGTCAAAAAAGGGAAGATCGTTCCATGTCCCAGGAAGTTTCCGTAAACACACTTTAGCTTCACAGGAGAGTGCAGCAGTCCGGCAAGTGCTGGAGTTCTGGTGGGCGAGGCTGACTGTTGCATACTGGAAAACACAAGTACACTTTGAACGTTGAAACTGCATATGATGAAACTGATTGTATACTTGCAAAGAATGAACGTGGTGCGAAGGCTTTGGAGAACCAGCAGCATGATTTGTGTAGGCGTCGTGCTCTTTGCCTTGATTGGTACACTTGCAGTGCCACCCGTCTGTGTGTTTGTTGACCAAGGCTCATGCGGTGATTTCTGCGTCCTTCTGTAATACAGGGTGTGGTTTTGCGCCTTCTTTGTCGCTGTGTGTCTTGTTGTCTGAACAACTTTGATTCTAGACTGAACCTTGATCTTTTCTGAAGAAAACTTGTGCGATGTTCCATTTTGCGAAAATGTCTTGAATTAGAAAACTTGTTTGTCTTAAGCAAGACATTTTTAATTTGTCGTCGCTTCATTTGACCCGCTTGTAGATGCTTTTGTTTAATCCTCGAGTGTTCTTCCAAAGATTTTGCCTTTCGTAGTCGTCCTTGCTGGTGTAGACCACGCAGACTCTGTTGTTCTTGGGCTTGCTTCTGCTAGCTTGCTTCTGCTTGCAACCAGGAAATCGCGCTATCACGTCTACAAGGCTGAACACGGAGGCTATCAACGATAGAAGAAATGTTGCAGCGATATGACAGAGTAATCCGGCAATATCTGGAGTTGGGTCACGCGGAAGTGGTGCCTAAGGATACTCCTCGGTATCGAGATCACGCCATATATTATATGCCACATTGGGAAGTAATAAGAGAGGAATCGTTAACTACCAAACTACGTGCAGTGTTCGACGCATCGTCACACACCAAAGGTGTACCATTCCTTAACGACTGCTTGGATAAAGGAGTGAACCTCAATCCATAATTGCTGCAAGTCCTTCTTCGCTTTCGGTGGTTTCTCTCGTCATCAATGCCGACATCAAAAAGGCATTCTATTGCCATTCACCATCACTGCGAAGCTTTTGTTTCAACGCCTTTGGGTTTTAGGCCATTCCTGGGATAAAGAATTGCCCACGGAGATCAAGACGCTGTGGGCAGCCTGGTGTGCAGATGTAATACAGCTCGGCCACATAAAGATTCCGCGTTGCATGAGAGACGGACTGCATGGAGCACTTAAAGAGGCTGAACTGCATATATTCGTTGACGCCAGCCTGAAGGCTTATGAAGCATGTGCCTATTGTAGAGCATTTAATGAAGGTGGAAACTCCGCTACCCCTCTGATAGTAGCGAAGTCAAGAGTGGCACCTATTAAGACATTAACGCTTTTAAAGCTCGAGCTTATGGCCACCGTAGTGGGAGCCAGATTGCTGAAATACATTTGCTCCTCGTGGGATTTCAAGCATTTCCATTGCGTCATGTGGACTGACTCCATGATCACACTGAGCTGGATCCACGGAAACCATAGCAAGTGGAGTCAGTTTGTAAAGCACAGAGTGACTGAAATAACACAACTTACGGAAACAGCGTTATGGCGCTACTGCCCTGGCGAAGACAACCCGGTGAATGTACTGACTAGAGGTATACCGATAAGGACTCTACGTGCATGTCGCTATTGGTGGTATGGACCTGAATGGTTGTCCCAGCAAAAATCAGGCTGGCCTCCAGAACCTAACCAGTACAAACCGATAAACGAAGAGGCAGAGACTGAGACGCAACATGTATTTCTTCAAGTGTCGTCTAAAAACTTTCACCCGGTGATCGATATAAGGAAGCATAAAGACCTGCAGAAGCTCCTGCGCGTCACCACCTGGCTCTTTCGCTTTGTGAATCGATGCCGTGGACTTCAAACTTTGCTCAGCGAAACAATTTTGGCACGGTAGCTAAGCAAGTCTGAAATGTTTTGGTTCTGATTGTTCAGCTGGAAGTATTCGCGAAGGACCTCGAACAACTGCAGCTTGCACACACTCTCTCCCAACAGTCTATCCTTGTTGAGTGAAAGCTCAAGACGGGAAGTTTTTCAGAAAACCAGAGCAGAAATTGTACAGACTGGAATTGAGCGACGCTACTTGGGGGGCAGGAGTATGTTAGAAAAGAAAAGGAATTAACGTGTGCAGGCTAGTACTGCAAGAGAGAAGAAGTTATAAACAAGAAACGGTGCTTGGTCTGGTTTCTTCACCGATCGGTAATTTTCCTTTAAATCGTGGTGCCCGTTTTCGCGACTATGATGAAGACCTGGCCATCGCTCATCAGCCACACATCATTCACGAAGCCACCGGCAATACGCCTCAACTGAATATCAACCACTGAAGAGGTGATCTCAGGTGCAAGCACTTACCGGTATCATGGCAGAACCATCGACCGACCTTCCCATCTCCAAGTACACCAGAGCAGCGGACGATGGACCTGTACAGGACTGGTTCGACCTGTTCGAGCTCTACGCTACCGCTGTATCTTGGTAGGAACGGGAAGTGGTAACGAACTTCAGCGTCTACGTCACCGGTGAAGCATTTAAATTTTACCTTACCCACATATTCAAGAACGTCGAGTCTTGGCAAAAGATAAAAGAAGAAATTATCCTCTGGTTTCAAGACTATAATGAAGATTCGATTTGCACACGCACTCTCAGTGCATTCAAACTCAGTCATCGTAGTCATAAGCAGCGTTCACGCATTCGAGCACAGAGCATGAATTTACAATTCCCGTCAGGTGAAGTTAGCCACATGCTCACGGAAAGACAACGCAGTCATTTTCCCAACTTTCCACCTGGTTCCTCATCCGCGGAAATATCACCAATGCTTAACTCTCCGTTGCATAAAATAATTGAATCCACTATTGATGTCCGAGATGCATTTAATACTTCATGCCGCATGTGTGCTTTGCAAACTGACTTGGCATTCAGCTCAGCAGTTCCACAAAGACAGAAGCATTCACAATCAGCATCTTGTGAAGAAAAGTCTTCTGCAGAAGCGTCTAGTGTTCATCAATTACAAGATCGAAGCGACGTGAATCCAGTATACAACCTCACTGCCAACATTGAAAACAAAAGCACAGGTGCGACTTCTGATGACACAAGTACTCTTCAGGCAAACACCAACAATGAACGATTTATGAATACAGACGATTCAAGTGCACGAAACCGCCCACATTTTTTTTGTGCCGGAACCATCTGCATTGGTTCGCGTCGTAGAAGCCTGCGGAGGACTTGCTAAGAATCCTGACACAGCACGATCAATGTCACACCACAAGCAAGTCAGCGAAACCAAGAAACTACAACGTCAACGTGTACTTCACCACTGTCAACGACGAAATAAAACTTCATCGAAACCACTTTTAAGGCTCAAAGAACATTGCAAAAAGGCCTATAATCGTGGATACATTCTCCATGAGAGAATAAAAATACACTTTCGATCAAACCATCTGCGACATCACTATAGAAAAACCTCCAAAAGCCACAAAAGCACCCCTTATACTCGGGAGAAACACAGGCAGCGCCCAATCAAGCTCGATCAACGCGCACGTAAGCTGCCTGCACGGCCTGTGTATCACCCACGACGAGGAATTCGATGCCTACAATATCGAAACTCGATTCTGCAAGATGTTTGAACCTTGTTGGTTCTTCACAAGAATGCCAGCTGTGATTACCCCTATCTCCCGGTGCACAGTATTTTTGTGTTATCCAGGACGCAACCACCAGCCTCGCCCACAAGAACTCCTGCGTTACCAGGACTGCTGCACTGTCTCCTGAAGTCTTTGAAAGTTTACGGAACTCCACTGAAGCATAGAACCGATTATGAATTTTGGCATTTGTGACTTTTCAATCTCTCCTTGTTTACTACTTCTTGTTCGTAATACATGCGTTCTTTCGGGGGAGGGGGTATCATGTGACGTATGAAGCGATAGTTGGTAGAAGCTGAGGAGCAAGAAGTGAGAATGGAATAAACATGGTGTATGAGCCAGGCCACGTCTCCGAGTCATCATATATATATATATATATATATATATATATATATATATATATATATATATATATATCTGTGTGTGTGTGGGCGTTAATACATATCTCTAACTTTTCTTTTTGATAAAGCGAGAAAAGAGGTGGAGGAGGTCATAGGGGCTGTTAGTGGACCACCCCTGGTTTCTGAACTGTAGGGGCAGCAGCTACCACAGCCCCCCCCCCGGTTCCGAAGCCCCACTACTGAAGAAGTCCACAATGGTTGCAAAACACTCACATTTAGTAAGCGTTTACCATACCAGATGGTGACTTGAGCGCTGTGGTCATGCGAAAGGAAGGTATTGCCTGGAGCAGATGGGGGCACGTCTTGCTTCTCGAACACGTCGCGCGCGTCCCCCTGCCGAGCGCAGGTGTTGAACTGGAGAGCGCGCAGAACTTGCGTGTGTGTTTGCTTTTGAAAACTGGGAAGTTTCTTTGTGTTTTCGGCACTTCACTTTGTGGACAGATCATCAAGTACCCTTTGCTCTTTTACTTTCGGGATCCGAAGGCCGCTGCCCTCTTCCCATTTTTAGGTGGTGTTCAAAACCTATGTATTACAATTTCATCGTGCAGTATTGCAAGGGGGCTAGTAATGTAATTGTCGGTGCTTCGTCACACCTTCCTATCCAGATACCGGGCCCCACCGCGGTGGTCTAGTGGCTAAGGTACTCGGCTGCTGACACGCAGGTCGCGGGTTTGAATCCCGGCTGCAGCTGCTGCATTTTCAATGGAGGTGGAAATTTTGTAGGCCCGTGTGCTCAGATTTGGGTGCACGTTAAAGAACCCCAGGTGGTCGAAATTTCCGGAGCCCTCCGCTAGGGCGTCTCTCATAATCATATGGTGGTTTTGGGACGTTAAACCCCCATACCAATGCCAAACCTATCCAGCTACCGGTTACTGAAGAGCGTGGTGAAGAATTGTTCTCTTGGTTACTTCTTGTATTACTGAAGTGGAGTTTCAAGCTGCCACGGCAGCAGATTCGACATTATCTCAATTCTAACATATGTACATGAAAAATTGCCTTCCTAAAGTGCTATTTCAGCTGAATTTTTATCCTATTTTAGTGTTAGATAGCAATTGTCTAGTGTCGAGAACATGCTTTTCCGCGATGAACGGGTGAATCATCCAGATTTTTTTCGATACAAGCGTAATCGGCGTGCCCACCAGTCACTTCTTGGCATTGTTCGCGCTAAACAGAACGTTTGGGACAGGTACTGGTGGCCCACCTTAGATAAGTAGGTCGAACATGCTGTGTAGAACTGCCACATAGGTCAGACCACAGATAATTCAGCCAAACCCTCATTCACTCCATCGCAGCCTTTTCCGTGGTCTTATCTGCTTTGGCAAAATCTCGATATATGAACATCATTGGTCTTTTCCACAATGTGCAACACAGTGCTCCATTCATTATTTCTCTAATTAACTATCACTTCAAGTGGCCTAAAATTTGTTACACGCACAATGTAACTTTTAAAGTTATTATCGAGTTTCCGTCTTCCACTTTTCAGCAGAGAAGCTTTTACTGATGCCATAGTCATGTACAATGGTCTGCAGTTTCAGTGTCTTCACTTCGAGACTATTCTTTAACGTCATATTCAGGATTTGAATTCATCTGTCTTCTACCTGCAATCGAATGGAATAATTGAGTGATTGAATCGCGTTCTGTAGGAACACATTCAGATTGCACAGTTGGAACAGCATTCCCTCAGGCAAGTCTTCGCTGAATGCTTGACTTCGTACAGCGTTTAACCGCGTGCAGCGCACCACAGGTATGTCTCCTGCTCAACTTCTTCATAGTAGGCAACCTCGTGTTGGTCACGACATAGTTTCCTTACATCACAACACTTCGATTCCCCCAACTCAGCAACTTCGTACTAGAGCTTTTTCCCGTCAAAAAGCAATGACGCAGTATGTGGACAATCGTCGAGCAGCCAAACCTTTGAAAGTTCGAGTCGGCGACACAGTTAAGGTTCGTGTCCCGGAAAAACGTTCCAAGTATCGGGGTCAGTACAGTCTTAGAACAATTTATTCCAACTTCTTTTCCCCTAACTGATGGCAACATTCGGAGTGCCTCGTGTATCGTTATTTTTCATACGGATTCGGCTTCAACGCCTCAAGCTTTTGCCTATCACTCTTCCACTCCTTCGCATTACTCACCAGAATACTATTGTATGTGGCATCGCTACTGAGATACTTCCTTCTCAACTGGGAAAGACCTTTCAGTAGGCCTAGCGCTTTGTGAAACGATTCACACTGGTCTTCACTAGCGGCTCAGCCTGTTGAACAACATTTGGCTTCGGAAATTCATGCTGCAACTAACACAGCGGTTGCAAGTGAGTCATCACATCCAATTTATTCCTCTACGCTCTTAGCAGTGCCTGAGCAGCACGTATGAGCAGCACGTGCCTGAGCAGCACGGTAGGCTCATATTTGCAATAAAACTTCCTGCTCCACGAGGGAGACTTCGGAGCACAATCTGCTTTGGCGCTCTAAACGTTCGCGTAAAAAGCTGTCCAGGTTCAAGGACTTTGTGTCCTAAATTCTGTTCTTTACTAGCATGTCAGAGTCAGAGTACTATATGCTTGCGTGTTGTTCTGTTTATGCTGTGTATTTATTGTATAACGATCAAACTCTACAGCTTAGTACGCTGACCGGGTATGAATTCGTTACTGTCTTTTTTTTGTGTAAGGATGTTAGAGCTCCACATGGTATTTTTTTCAAAGAGGGCGGGGGTGATGTGGTGTTTTGTTAGTTCCGGTTCGATTGTCATGAGGCGTCTCAAACGGCAGTGGTATGTATCATGTCTATATATGCACGGCCGGGCTAGGCTGCGCCTGCGCGCTCACTTCTTACGGCCCTTCGCATCGGCTGTAGTACATGCCTCTTGCCGCTGCTATGAGGTGGGTGCTGCGACCCTGACCTCCCAAGCAAGATATTGCAAAAGAAAAGATCTATGATAATTCTCGGCGTAGTTTTCTGCTGTTCGAGGCCATAACGGGAGTATTACGGACCAAGACGTGCCGAGCCAAACACGGAGGCACAGACACGTTGTGTAGTGCGTGTGGAGAAGAGGAAGAAAGAGTTGAACTCTTGATAATGTTCGGTAAAGTGCTCCACGCTATGAATCAAGATAATATCACCGAGTTTTTCAAAGCATTAGGGTATAGGGACAGTGAAGGCAAATATACTTTTGAAGTGTATAAATAACCGGGAAGAGGCTAACTGATTGGTGGCTACAATCAAGGCGTGAGTGATATTGAATCCTTCTTCACATAGTGATAGTACCTAACTTTATGGCTAGGTGGCCTGAGCCACCACTTGATCTAAAGGGAAAAGCCGAATCAATCCATCCATACATTCATCCTGGAAAGGGGTCATGGTTCCTGGTCTGGCATTTGGCAATGTGATCTTGGGCATGAGATCAGAGGTTCAAGCAAGACTAGAAATTAAGCGACGCGGAATGGGTAAGCTTGCTTTAGGAGCTCATGGGAATACACCAAATCAGGGAGTACAAGCTGATATGGAATGGATATCTTGAGGGGATAGAGAAACCAGCCGAAGAGAGAGAGAGATGTTAACGATAGGGGAAGAGATAAAAAGGACGCCATTTTCTTCATCCCGTCACAGGGGCACGGCTCACGCCTTTAGGAATCGGGGAAGGGGGAAGTAATAAGAAGATGATGGGAAGACGAGAGGACAGTAGGAAAAGTGAATGACGTGACAAGAGAACGTCTTGCCAGCCAGTCAGTAGTGCAGTAGCAATAGGATAAAATTTGAGAAGCGATTGAGAAAAATGGGGGAGAAGCGTTGGGCTAGAAAAATTTTCAGCTATTCGCACATTAGGAATGTCGATACCAAATGGAGGAAGCGAACCAGAAAAGAGACGGGTAAATACTTAGAAAACAGCAGGGGTTGAAACCAATAAGAGCTCTTGGTTAAGAAGAACGTGAAGGAAACGAAGACCGACATGTGGAGAATATGCATGATTAAGAAGCCGGCAACAGTGATCTATCGAACTTTGCAAGCACGAAATTGCCAAGAAAAGGAGCTATCATTATTTTCGAAGTAGATCTCTACTGTTTGAGGCCAGGACGGGAGTATTGCGAACCAAAACTTCTCGGGTTAAATACGAAGGGGTAAACACGGTAGGCAGTGCGTGTAGAGAGGATGAGAAAACTGCCGAACACTTAATAATGTTCTGTAAAGGGCTTCACAGCATGGTTCAGAATGATTGCGAAGAGGTTTTAAAAGCGCTGGGGTTTGGGACAGGGAGCGCAAATAAGACTTTAAGCGTGTAGAAATAATTAGGAGGAGGTTATTGAATTAAAGGATATAATCAAGACACGAGTGAAATTAAATCCTTCACTGCAAATTACCAGCCTTTACCTCCAATATTTAAAGAAAACGAATACATATAGTTATTGTTCACAAAAAATTACGGCAAGGCATCGTTAGCCACCACGTGATCTAAAGGATACAGCCATATCAATCCATCCATTCATCCTCTACCGCTCCGCGCAGCGTGCACAACGCCGGCACAAGACTTCAGGCACGCTTCTCCACTGACTGCGCGTTGAAAAACAAGTTGCCTAATTGTTAAAAACCCACAAATTTTTTATCGCATTGCTCATACTTGATGATGCTGGGCTTAGACCTATATACCTCTGAATAGTGCACTTTGCTGGCAGTGTCACAAGCCCCGAATTGTGAGCATGATCGTTGCCTCTTTGGGACAGGAAACGCCACATCACACACTCCCTAACCACTTCGTCTGGGCACGCTAAATGCTTTCTTCCGTCACATTGTATTAGATGCAAAAGAAGCACAGCCTTTTAGGGTCAAAGCTCCTCGTAGTCCAACCTTGGAAGTAGTCACGCGTAACCGAGTAAGGAGAGACGAGAAAGAAAAGGCAGAAGAATAGAATGGCCGTTTCTCGTCTCATTTCCTAGATGGTGTTACTCTGCCGCTACTCTCTCAAGTGCCGCAACTCTCCGACTAGGTGCTGCGCACGCTACTTTCCGATTGGCTCCTGTGCGTGCTTTGCCAACGAGTGCCTCTCAGTCTCCTGGACAGTCGCCGTGCATGGCGGATTGTTTGTGGCTAGCGTCTCGTCGGTGCTACCCGCGCGCCGTCTGCATAGTGCGCGAACGAGTGCCTCTCTCAGTCTCCCGAATAGTCGCCGTACGTGGCGAATCGTTCGTGAAACGTGGACGGAGCGGAGCGGCGGGTGCGCTGCAGACGCTTGTGCTAGGAATCCTTGGCTAGCGTCTCGTCGGTGTTACCCGCGCACCATCTGCATAGTGCGCGAACGAGTGCCTCTCTGTCTCCTGAATAGGCGCTGTACGTGGTGCATCATTCGTGTAGCATGGACGGAGCAGAGCGGCGGGTGCGTTGAAGATGCTTGTGCTAGGAATCCTTGGCTAGCGTCTCGTCGGTGTTACCCGCGCTCTGTCTGCACAGTGCGCTAACGAGTGCGTCTTTCAGACTACTGAATAGTCGCCGTACGTGGCGAATCGTTCGTGGAGCATGGACGGAGCAGAGCGGCGGGTGCGTTGAAGACGCTTGCGCTATGAATCTTTGGCAAGCGTCTCGTCAGTGTTATCCACGCACCGTCTGAATAGTGCGCGAACGAGTGCCTCTCTCAGTCTCCTGAATAGTCGCTGTACGTGGTGCATCGTTCGTGGAGCATGGACGGAGCAGAGCGGCGGGTGTGTTGAAGACGCTTGCACTCGTTTTTCTTGGCTCGCATCTCGTCCGTATTACCCGCGCGCCAACTGCATTCTCGAACGCGATCGGACGGATAGGCGCATGCACAGACGAACAGACATGCGCACGGATGGACGGACGGACACTGTTTCATCATCATTCACTCCGTGGATAGGCTGTGATTTTCGGCTCTTTTCTGAGCATCTGTTGCTATATTTTATTACGTACGTGCTGCTTGCTTTCGGAATAGTACTCGCATGCCTTTTCTTCTACATTCACCAATAGCTGCACCTTCTCGCATTTTGAACCATGGTACGACACTTTGGAGCGCAATCGCGCTATCATAGCCTTGTATCGACCTATGCGATGAGTGTCGCTGTTCATTGTTTGCGTGCAAACAATTACTACTTTCCTTTCAATGAAAGCGACTTGTTAAGTCAGAACATCCAGATCCGTTTCGATGGTCTGCGGTTTTCGCTTCCTTGATGTTCGACATAGGGGGGAAGCTCGTGAAGCAGGATCTTTGTGAGGCTTCTTAGTAGTAGTAGTAGTAGTAGTAGTAGTAGTAGTAGTAGAATACTTTATTATGTACATAATCCAGACAGGCTTGAACTCCAGTGCACCGAAGAATATACAGGGTGAAGAGCGAAATCTGTCCGGCAGGGTGGTGCCCCTATTCCAGGGCCCCACTGGCGCAAGCATTCCGTTCAGCTCTGTGGATCAGTCGCAGCTGGTCCACTAGGGCTGGGCTATATAGCAGCGCCTCCCATTCCTCCCATGTGCTAGTGGTGTCGTGTTCTTCGTCGTGCGCTGCACACTCCCACGTGATGTGAAAGAGTGTTGGGGTGGCTCCACACCACGGGCATATATCACTGTACGCCGTGGGGTAGATCAGGTGAAGAATGTGCAGGTTTATGTAAGTGTTAGTCTGTATTCTTCTTAGCGCTGTTGCCTCCACAGCGCTGAGCTTGCTTTGAGGATCTGGATACATCTGCCTATTTTTCCTGTAGTACTTTAAAATCATTGCGAAACAAGGGTGCAGGGTTGTAGGGTCATTACTTGCATTGTCTTGAGTGGCTCGGTGATTTGTGAAGCCTCGAGCCGCCTCGTCCGTGCGCAGGTTCCCTGTCACGCCCTCGTGCCCCGGTGCCCAAGTCACATCCTGTACGTATTTCACGGTGGGGTCCCATCCTGTTTCAACAAATATACGGAGTACCTGTGCTCCAATTTTGCCCTTCAGATAGTTTCTGCAAGCTTTTTGCTTATCTGTAATGATTGTTAACGGAGCGTTTCGCGTCCATCCCTCTTTTATTGCGAGTGCTATGGAAACCTCTTCTGCATGTGTTGCCGACGCCTGATCTATTGAAGCGCAGGCTGTAATTTTCCCTCTATGGTCGGTGACTACACACACATATCTCTTTGCATTGCTCTGATAAGGTGCGGCGTCAGTAAATCTGGCTGTGTTAAAAAATCTTGTCATTTTGTCAATGTAGTCAGCCCTTGCCTTTCTTCTTCCAGCATGCAGAGCAGGATCCATATTGCTTGGTATTGGCAATACGATGTACCATTCTCTAAGTTCGCTTGGTACTTCTTTACTTTCTTGGTGTGTTTGTATAAAAGTATCGCGCCCTAGTTTTGCTAGGACTGCTCTGCCCGTTGGGGTCTGGAGAAGGCGATTTTCTTGCGCTAGTAAATGGGCCTCGGGTAATTTTTCAATGGCGTTATAAAGACCAAGGGCCAGTAGCTTGTCGTTAGAAGTATTCCGCGGTAATCTCAGGGCTGTCTTGTAGGCCATTCTGATTATTTGGTTTGCTTTTATCTTCTCTTCCCTGTTCATTATTTGATACGGAAGCGAGTTTGTAATGCGACTGATGACGAGGCTTTTGACCAATTTCAGGGTATCTTGTTCTCTCATGTCTTTGTGATTGTTTGTGGTGGTGGTGGTGGCGGTGGCGGTGGCGGTGGCGGTGGTGGTGGTGGTGGTGGTGGTGGTGGTGGTGGTGGTGGTGGTCGTGTGGTGGTGGTGGTGGTGGTGGTGGTGGTGGTGGTGGTGGTGGTGGAGGAGGAGGAGGAGAGGAGGAGAAGGAGGAGTGTATGGTCTTGTCGCATGGTTTGGCCAAATTAGCAGAGTACCGCACAATTGGCAGTACCACTGGAGATACTACCACCCTTACAACCCCAGTTCTCAGAGACCATGCTGTTATACAACACGATACTAAAATTAGGCACATCGATAGCATTCTAATTGAACTCACACCACACCGCAAAACACACGCTAGCCTCTTCGTGCTTAACATATTGACGTGCGTATGTGCCAGTGGCGGTGACAACGAAGCAGCGCGAGTGTCCTTGGCCGAGAGCAGAGACGAAGAAGATGTTGCAGTCTTTGTCCTGTGATCGATAAAGCGTATTTCTTCGAGATGCTTTGTGTGCTCGTTGATCCCGCGTCATCACACTGGTGGAGGTTCTTGGTAGTCTTCATGCTTGGCACATCTTCGCGGACCCGACATTCGAGCCCGGAATCGCAACCACGCATCGACACACCAGTCCACCATTTCAGTCGCCACCTGGTAGGGCTGGCCGCTGAGCTCAATCCCTTGCAAGAAACTGCCAGCAATCGCTTGCCTCCTTCAACCACCATAGCCAATGCAGCTCCAGTGCACATGACACTACAGAATCCCATGATTCCTGATTGTTTTCATCGTGAAACCTATGAAGACGCCCAAGACTAGCTGGACCAGTTCGAACGCTGTGCGAAGTACAGCCAGTGGGCCACCCCAGAAGACAACCTTGCGAATGTGTACTTCTACCTGAAAAACAACGCCCACACGTGGTACATCAACAGGGAAAGAACTTGGCTACGTGGGACGACTTCCGCAACCAGCTGATTGGCACCTTTACCAGTCTCGACAGAAAGGAAAATACGCAACGCCTTTTGAACGTTTGATTTCAAAAACCAAATGAGAGCGTCGCTATGTTCGCCGAGGACATGACCCATCTTTTCGGCAGGGCAGATCCCGAGATGCCGGAAGACAGAAAGCTGTGATATTTAATGCGAGGCGTGAACGAGCAACTGTTTGCTGGGATTGTGAGAAATCCACCAACCACAGTAGCCACAGAGTTCACAAAGGAAGCCACAGCCTTTGAACGGACCCTACAGCAACGATACCACCAGCAGAACTCGGTCAACTTTCAAGCGAGTAGTCCCGTTACGGCTGTGGCGAGGCTCTCCGACAACGGCAGGCCTCTGCGGGAAGTCATCCGGGATATTTTTAGGGAGGAGCTTCGGCAGCTTGATTTAATTCCAGCAACCGAACCGACGCCGGCACTGTCTTTTGTCGCCGATGTTGTGCGGGATGAGGTCCGTCAGGCTCTCTGTTCATCCGGCTATGGTGATGTGCGACGGCATCTTATTTATGCTGATGCAGTCCGACGCCACGTTGTCGTGCCTTCTGCACAGCGAACTCCGATGACTGGACCACCGCCAACCCTGCAAACACAGCCACTCTCAGTGCCAACCACTTTCCCAACCTCACTGATTCCTCCGACAAGACGAATGCCGTACAGCCAACAAGCCCCACAACGTGGCCCATAACGTGGCCCAGTAGTGAGTCTCCGCTTACCTACCAGCGCCGGAAAACCGATTTGTGGCGTACCGCTGACCGTCGACTGGTATGCTTTCATTGTAGTGAAGCTGGGCACGTCTACAGAGTTTCCCGTTATCGCGACGCTCAGTACTCGAGAATTCCTCGCTACCCTGATTACGCTGCGCACGATGACCGACGCATGTACAACGACGCTCCTGTGAACACACCGCCGAAGAATCCAGTAATGCCCAGATCACGTTCTCCGTCTCCTGCGCGGGCCAGTTCACCTAATCGTCGCAGTTTTGCCGATGTCAACAGGGGCAGGTCCCCTAGCCCGTGACGGTGAAACTAGACGCAGCGACCTCAGGGGGTGGGTTTGCTAATAATCGAAATTCCGAACAGCCCCCATTGCTGACAAGTGACGGCTCGAAGCCACCGATACCGAAGAAGACGACAGCAACGTATAATTCGACGAATGAGACAACTGCCAACGTAACCGACGTTATCAGCGGTGACATCGTCGTTCACATTCACGGCCACCAAGTGACGGCTCTTGTGGACACTGGCTCCCACTTTTCTATAATAAGCCTACAGCTAGCCGAAAGACTAAGGAAGGTGAAGATGCCATGGCACGGACCCAATATAAGAACTGCAGGAGGTCAGTTGATGACACCGGTGGGAAAGTGCACGGCCCGAATTTTCATCGCTGGTTCCGCCTTTGTCACCACCCTCATTTTTCACGGGTGCTGTAAACAGCTCATATTGGGAATGGATTTCGTGCACGAATACGGGGCTGTGAGTGACGTCCGCGACAGAAGCGTAACGTTCGCTATAAGCTCGCACACTGCTACTGATGAGGAACACCAACCACCTCGTTTCGGTAATGCCGATGACGACGTAATACTGCCGCCCCGAAGTTGCTCCCTCGTATCCGTGCACTGCGACATCTTACAAAACGGTACTGGCATTGCTGAATACATCAAAGAGCTCACATTCACTAGCGGCATTTCTGTTGCCAGGGTTGCCATCACTAGTATTGACGGATGTGCTGAACTCTTATTGACAAATTTCAGTGGAGAACACCGACACATAGTTAAAGGCACGGCCATTGCTTATTTCAATGAACTCTTTGAAACAGAAGATAGTCATTTAGTGGAGGAAGCAGCAGCACCTACACTCACTATACCAACACCTGTCGACGTTGCTCCAACGTTATCTCCCATTGAGCGAGACCGCCTTCTTACGGTGATCAACAAGTTCTACGACTGCTTCTCATCCACATCAAGAGTTGGTCAAATGGCACTGACGAAACACCGCATCATCACGGATTCTGACGCCAGACCCATCCGGCAAAATCCTTGTCGAGTCGCCCCAAAGGAGCGTGAGGCAATTCAAAACAGGTGAAAACATTGCTAAAAGATGGTGTTGTTCGGCCATCCAACAGTCCTTGGGCATCACCAGTAGTACTCGTCAAAAAAAGGACGGCAGCTTGCGTTTCTGCGTCGACTAGATCACAAAGAAATTAGATCACAAAGAAAGACGTCTATCCTCTGCCGCTTATTGATGATTCATTGGATAGACTACAAAATGCACGCTACTTTTCGTCCATAGACTTGAAAAGCAGCTACTGGCAAATTGAAGTGGATGAGAGAGATCGCGAGAAGACCACTTTTGTCATGCACGATGGACTTTATGAATTCCAGGTACTTCCTTTCGGTTTGTATTCAGCCCCAGCGAAATTCCAGCGTCTGATGGACACGGTTCTCTCGGGACTTAAGTGGCAAACCTGCTTGGTGTACCTCGACAACGTAATTGTCTTTCCGGCGACTTTTGAGGAACACTAACGAAGGGTTGAAGCAGTTTTTGAAGTGATACGCTTGGCTGGTCTTACTCTGAAACCCGAAAAGTGCCACTTCGGCTCACACGAACTTCAATTCCTCAGTCACGTCGTAAGCGGTCAAGGTATCCGACCCGACCCGAATACAATTGCCGCCGTGGTGAATTTTCCAGCGCCATCAGACAAAAAATCAGTGCAACGTTTTATGGGACTCTGTGCCTAATACTGGTGGTTCATGGCCAATTTTCATGCATCGCATGGCCATTGACACAGCTTACTCGAGAAGATATCCCCTTCACATGGGGCAAAGACCAGCAGCAGGTACTTTACGAGCTTCGTCAGCGCATACAAACACCGCCCGTGCTCGCCCGCGTCGATGAAGATGCGCCAACAATACTACATACAGACGCTAGTAATGTGGGCCTTGAACCAGTGCTCCTACGGTCGAACAAGATGATGACGTCAAACATTACAACCTTCGGCATAGAACCGTAACATACAAGGTGGGTGACAAAGTGTGGGTCTGCACACCTATTCGTCAGCGTGGGCTCTCCGAGAAGCTGTTGCGAAGGTACCTCGGACCCTGCAAGGTTCTGCGACGCATCAGTGACGTCAACTACGAGGTTGTTCCGGGCGGCGTTCAGTGTTCGAAGCGCCGCAGACATTCACCAGACATTGTCCACGTGCCTTACTTACTTTCAGCCTTACGTCTTACTTTCAGTGACTAACTGTGCAATTTTTGTTTTGCCTTGCTTCTCGAACCTTTACCATCGGGGCGATGTTTTTTTAAAGGGGGAATAATGACGCGCGTATATGCCAGTGGCGGCGACAACGAAGGAGCGCGAGTGTCCTTGGCAGAGAGCAGAGACGAAGAAGACGTTGCAGTCTTTGTCCTGTGATCGATAAAGCGTATTTTTTTCAAGGTGCTTTGTGTGCTCGTCGATCCCGCGTAGTCACAATATACAGTAAAACTAAACACAAAAAACACAGGTTTGGTACCCTCTTTAAGGACGCTGTCAACATCGCCGGTTCCAATTCCATTATAATAGGAGGTGATTTTAATGCTCCATATACAGCTTGGGGATATTCTTTTGCTCACTCAAAAGGTCGCGATCTCTGACACGACACCCAAGTCGAAGGCTTAACTCTCATCATGGATCCAAGCGCGCCTACACGTGCCAGCACCACTTCTAGCAAGGACACTACACCAGATCTCACATTCGTCAAACATGCACCCACAACAATATGGCGTAGCACACTTGAGGCTTTAGGTAGCGACCACTGCATCATCGATATCCACATCAAAGGGGGCCCTCCCAAATAGGCAGGAATTCAACATAATCTAGTCGACTGGGCCAAGTTCTGCAAGTCACGAGCAAATAATGTCTCACCCATCGATGATTTCGAACATTGGACCAACACTTTAAGACAGGACATTGATCATGCTACACAAACAGTGCCCACAGAGGCGCACCTTGAGGAGATTGATAGCCGACTTTTACATATGTGGGATGCGAGACAATCACTCCAAAAGAAGTAAAAAACCCAGAAATTAAACAGGAACCTTCGGAAACGTATAGCGCTCCTCAACAGAGAGATCGAAACATGCTAAAGAATTAAGCCAGCAACAGTGGCATGACATTTGCAACTCCATGTACAAGCAAATAGGTTTTGGAAAAATACGGCTCCTTCTCCGTCATCTATTAGACCCCGAGGACAACAAAGCAGTCCACCGTCAACATATTGTGACGATGGAACGCGTTTATTCACAAGATGGGTAAAGCAGAGGTGTAGATCAGCGAAGGATCCACAGCGTCGCTCGCGAGCCAGTCGAGTCTCTTCCTCCTCTTCGCCGAATCTTCGCTAGCGCGTTTCAGTTCCTGGTTCGCAGACGATGCCCTCTGGGCGAGTCACTCAGATGGTTGATGGTGGCACGGTTTAAGGCGCGCAACGTGTGTCAGTTGTGTTTTGCTAGAGTGGCGACCATTGCTTGTGACGCTCGAGATTACGTACGTGACGTCGCTGAGGCGGTCAAGAATGAAGAATGGACCGGAATAGTGAGCCAAGAACTTCTGGCACAAACCACGTTTGCGTACTGGTGTCCATAACCACACAAGATCGCCCTTACTGTAAGATACGGAGCGATGGCAGGCGTCGTAACGTTTCTTAGAACGCTGCTGGGATGCCAAGGTTCGGAGACGTGCGATGCGACGGGCTTCTTCTGCGCGGCAGAGCGTCTTGGCTATCGAGGTTTCCACGTATAGTGTAAAAGGTAGTATAGTGTCGAGACAAAATCGTGGGGAGCGAGCGTACAGCAGGTAAAATAGAGAGTAACCTGTAGTCTCATGCTTCGCAGTAATGTACGCGTACGTGATGTAAGGTAGCACTTCGTCCCAGTTTTTGTGCTTACAATCGACATAAAAAGACAGCATGTTCGTGAGAGTCCGGTTCGTGCGCTCTACGAGACCATTGGTCTGCGCGTGATATGGTGTGGCATGGCGGAAATGGCAGGCAGACAGATGCAGGATCTCTTCAACGACGTCGGCAACGAACTGACGTCCATGATCGCTAATGACAACGCGTGGAGGACCATGGCGGAGAATTATACAGCGAAGCATAAACTGCGACACGTGCATGGCCGTTGCAGCAGGTATTGCAGCAGTTTCTGCGTAGCGCGTTAGGTGGTCAACACAGACGACGACCCATCGATTGTTACTGCTCGATCGTGGAAATGGACCGAGCAGATCGACACCAACAGTCTCGAAGGGAGAGTTAGGAGGTGGAACAGGATGGAGAAGTCCTGGTGGCGTAGTCATGGGACGTTTGTGTCGTTGGCATTGTTCGCATCCAGCAACGTATTTTTCCGTGTCGCGTCGCATCTTGGGCCAATAGAACCTTTGCTGGATTTGTTGAAGCGTTCTGGCGAAGCCCATGTGGCCGCAGGTTGCGTCGTCGTGTAAGGACCGAAAGACGTAAGCCCGTAAAGTGCGTGGAACAACTAGAAGCAGACGGGCGCCTTGTCCGGAATAATTCTTCTTGTAAAGGACGCCACCATGAACCACAAAAGAGCTTGGGCTTGCGTGTTCATTTGCGGAGGCGAACAGATAATCTAAGGAGCGGTCCTCTTGTTGGGCTGTCCGGAAAGTCGCGAGATCAGGGAACTCAGAGGCAATAGCGCCGATATACTGGTCAAAGTTGTCAGCGTCGCACTCAGTCGTCGGTAGAGGAAGGCTCGATAGGCAGACGGCGTCTGCGTGCCGGTTACCGCTCTTGTAGCGTACTGTGAAGTCGAACTCCTGTAAGCGCAAAGCCCATCGCGCCAGTCGTCCAGATGGGTCTCGGAGGCCTACCAACCAGCATAGAGAATGATGGTCGGTGATTACCGAGAAGCGACGGCCGTAGATGTATGGGCGAAACTTGTGCACGGCGAAAACGACTGCGAGGCACTCCTGTTCTGTGACTGTGTAATTTCGTTCTGCCTTGCTCAACGAACGACTCGCGTGAGCGACCGCGTGTTCAGCATTGTCATGGCGCTGAACGAGCACTGCACCGAGGCCGATTCCACTGGCATCTGTGTGAATTTCCGTTTCAGCAGAAGGATCGAAATGGCATAGTACCGGTCCTGAAGTCAGTATGAACCGAAGCTGCTTAAAGGTTGCTTCGCAATCCGGGGTCCAGTGGAAAGGGACATCCTTTTGGAGCAAGTCAGTCAGCGGTTGTGCTTTATCAGCGAAATTCGGAACAAATTCACGAAAGTAAGAACACAGGCCCAGGAAGCTACGCAACTCCCTGGGGGACTGCGGCTGCTTGAAGTTGCTGACAGCGGCGACTTTCTGCGGGTCCGGTCTCACGCCATTTTTATCCACCAGGTGTCCCAGAACAAAGGTTTCACGTTCTCCAAAGCGACATTTTTTGAGTTCAGTGTAAGCGCAACTTCCTCGAGACAGGTTAGAACGAGGTCAAGGCGATGATTATGTTCTTCAAATGTTCGGCCAAAAATCACCACATCGTCCAGGTAACACAGGCAAATTTCCCATTTGAGGCCCCGTAAAACGGTGTCCATACATCTTTCAAATGTGGCGGGGGCATTACACAAGCCGAACGGCATACATTAAACTCAAACAGACCGTCGGGTGTAATAAAGGCCGTCTTTTCTTTGTCAGCCGGATCCATGGGAATCTGCCAATACCCGGATCACAAGTCCACCGATGAAAAATAGGACGCTGAATGCAGGCAGTCGATGACATCATCGATGCGAGGAAGCGGGTACACGTCCTTCTTAGTTATAGAGTTCAGACGTCGGTAGTCAACGCAGAACCTCCAGGACCCATTTTTTTTCTTGACCAAGATAACAGGCGCGGCCCAGGGACTTGACGATTCTTGAATTACGCCAGAGGATTAGTATCTCGCTAACTTGCTCTGAAATTACCTTGCGCTCTGACGCGGAAACTCGATAAGGTTTCTGTCTGAGGGGGTGCGCTGATCCGGTGTCGAACTTGTGACGAGTGCGTGTGCTGGGTGTCTGAGGTCTACGCGACTTCCGTGCAAAATCAAATACCTTAGCGTGCCTGGCCAGCAGTGTAGCCAACACTTTGCGCTTATGCGAGGAAATAGACTTGCTAACCATCTTATAAAATTCGTATTCCATGCCGGATACATCAGCATAGTCCGAATTTGCCACATTGCTGAGAGCTCCTATGCAGATACTGCACGGCCCTTCAAACATGGCAAGGCGCATTCCCTCAGGTAGTACAACAGACTCGGATGAGCAGTTAACTACCCATAATTTAGTTTTTCCCTCGGTGAGAGACACAACGCAGCGCGGCAGAAAGATGTTTTTCTTCATGCAAGGCAAAGGCAACGGCTCAATCACAATATCAGGAGAACTGAAACTCGAGTCGGCATTCGAAGCAGCAACGGGCACGCTGGCAGTAGACCATGCCGGTAGAACAGTGTCTTTAACTACAACGAGGTTGTCGTCTCCGCTACGCTGAGGCTGCTGGGCGAGGGCGGACAACAGAACCTCGCCTGTCCCGCAGTCGACAGTCGCACGGCACTCTTGCAAGAAGTCAATTCCAAGGATAACGTCATGCGTGGAATGAGCGAGCACTGCGAATTCTGCCTTGAAAACTTTACCAGCAACACGAACAGACACAGTGCACACACCTACTGGACACAAAGCCGTGCCGCTGACTGCTCGAAAAGTAGACGATTTATCCCAATAAAACATAACCGTGCGGCCAAGTCTCTCCTTGAAAACTAAACTCATTACAGAAACTGTTGCACAGGTGTCTACCAGAGCCATCGTGGGAACATTTTCAACGAATACATGAACCTTGTTGTGAAGCATGTGGACTAATGGAGGCATACTTGTGCGCAAAGCGGTACGTCCAGCGACCTCGCCTCCATCGGCCGCGCCGGCTAGTTTCCCGGTGGCGGAGAGGAAAGCCGCGGCCGGGGACGGGGAGATGGGGACCGTCGCTGGCGCGTAGTAGGTGGCGTCAAGCTCCTTACAGAGGCAGGCGAGTCACTGCGGATGTTCGGCCGGTGGCCGTGCTTCTGGGCAGTTGAATCCGAAGGCCAGTAGGCGTAATCAGGCTGTTGGCTTCGCCGTGCAAGCATCGCTGGTCGGTCAGAAAACGTCGTGCGTGGGCGACGTCGCGATGGGCAAAACCGGGCGATATGTCCGCGAACACCGCACTGGTAGCACACGGGGCGTTTCCGAAGCACATTGAATCCTGCGGTGTGGAGAGGATGCTCAGGGAACTGTTGCCACTCGGACACAAACGGAGGCGGTTGGCTGTCGTAGCTATAACTGCTGCGGGCGCATAAGACAACTCGACGTAAGTAGCCTGTGGTGGCGGAGCCCTCAGCCGTGGACTGCGGGTGGAGTAACTGCGCTCGTCGAAACTCACAGCATTGATGCTTGGGGATAGTGTATCACACTGCGGGTCTCCAGCTTGCATGGGAACAGAGACATGGCGACGCAGTTCCTCCCGTACAATCTGACGAATGGCGGAGGAAAGGTCGGCAGGTAGGGAATTTGGGAAGACATCGACGGTGGCAACAGTCGTGACATTGGCCAGACGTCCGAACTTCGATGTGATGCGACGAGTTTTAAGAGCCTCGAAGGTTCGGCAGTGGTTAATCACGTCGGCCACGCATTCCAGGCTCTCCTTGCCAATGAGGAAGTGGTAGACGTCTTCGGCGATGCCCTTGAGTATATGGCCCACTTTGTCTTCTTCCGTCATGTGGGCATCCACCGACTTGCGCAACTTCAGAATCTCTTCAATGTAGGCTCTGCATGTCTCACCGGTGACTTGAGCCCTCTGCGACAACGTCTGCTCGGCACGTTTCTTCTTCGTTGCTGGGTCTCCAAAGCATTTCTTAATTTCCTCCACAAACTGGTCCCAGGTTGTCAATGTGTCTTCATGGTTCTCAAACCATACCAGCGTCGTGAAATCGAGGAAGAGCCCCACGTGAGACAGCTGGCTAGCCGCATTCCAACCGTTCGAACAGCTCACCCGCTGATAGTGGCTCAGCCATTCGTCCACGTCATCGCCGGGTATCCTTGTGAAGGTTCGCGGCTCCCTGTAGTGGTAGGGCGACGTCCTTGTGGCTGGTTGCTGGTTGTCTCCGTCCGAGCTCATTTCTTGAGGTAATGGTGCCAAGCCCACTAGTCGACGGCTGCGGCGAAGCTCGTGTAGCGGTTCTGTCGTTAGGGGACGGTGCCTCTCCGGTATCACTTGGTAGTAGCTAGCTTACCCAGCACCTTCCACCACAATTGTGACGATGGAACGCGTTTATTCACAAGATGGGTAATGCAGAGGTGTTGCTCAGCGAAGGATCCACAGCGTCGCTCACGAGCCAGTCGAGTCTCTTCCTCCTCTTCGTCGAATCTTCGCTAGCGCGTTTCAATATCAATCTCATCCATGATTACACACGTACAGAGGAGGAACTCTTGCGAGAAATAGCACACACGCACATCTCCCAAGCACCTCCTCAACTACACCCAGATTACACCGGTCAGGCAAATGCAACTCTTGGCGAAGAATTTTCGGAAGCAGAGATTCGCGCTGTACTACACCGCCTTAATATCAAATCCGCTCCTGCTTATAACTCTATTACGTACAAGACACTACGTAACCTAGACAATGAATCTATTACGCAACTCACGGACTACATTAACGCATGCTGGACCACAGGACGTTTGCCCCCACAATGGAAGGTTCCCAAGATTATTCTTATACCCAAACCGGGAAAGCCAGTGAACATTCACAACCTTAGACCCATCTCTGCAACTTCCTGCGTAGGGAAACTCATGGAGCACGCCTTCTTAGCTCGACTAACAAACTACCTTGAAGACAATGACGTTCTTCCATGCACTATGTAAGGTTTCCGAAGGCACCTTTCATGCCAGGACACTATGCTTCAATTGAAGCACCACATCATAGACACCACGACCCGTTCAACCGAAGCTATACTAGGTTTATATCTTAAGAAAGCATTCGATAACGTTACACCCAGTACAATACTCCAACAGGTTAACTCCTTAAATCTCGGAACTCGAACGTACACCTATATTCGCGACTTCCTGACAAACCGACAAGCTGTAGTCAAAGTGGGCGCACTCACATCATCTGAGATACCCATAGGAAGTGCAGGAACTCCACAGGGATCCGTAATATCTCCTATCTTATTCAAATTAGCTCTCCTCGGTTGGCCCTCAAAACTGTCCATGATTCCCGGGCTTCATCACACCACATATGCTGACGATATTACCCTCTGGATACGTGATGGCAGCAATGGTTCTATAGACGAACAGCTATAAGAAGCGGTAAACGTAATAGAACAATACCTGCGCGGAACAGGGCTTTCGCGTTCAGTGGAGAAGCCCGAACTCCTCTTATACCGTCCCAAACTCACAGGCAGACCACCCGAACAGTATAGTCCCACAAGCTCATACACAGACATTATAGTCCAACAAGCTCATACACAGACATTACCCTGAAGACAGCTGATGGACGCGCCTTACTGACAGTCGATAAAATACAGGTTTTGGGGCTTCTGGTTGACAGCAAAAGCACAAATGGTGAGACAATCCGCAAAATAGAAGCCAAAGTTGCGCAAACGATGCGACTCATTAAAAGAATAAGTAATAAACATCAGGGCATGAAATAACGTAGTATTCTCCGGCTTATCCACTCCTTCGTGCTCAGCCACATTACTTATCTCGCCGCCTACCATCGATGGTTCGCGGCGGAAAGAGGTAAACTCAACGCACTCATCAGACGAGTTTACAAACAGGCGCTAGGGCTTCGGCACAGTACCAGCATGGAACTCCTTGCAAAACTAGGCCTTCATAACACGGTTGAAGAAATAATTAAAGCGCAATTGATCTCGCAGTACGAGCGCTTGAGCAATACAAAAGCAGGTCGCCAAATTCTCGACAGTCTCGGCATTTCTTACCACGCACAGCATGGGATGAAATGCGACATACCACGTGAAATCCGCACTAAATTCATGATACCACCATTGCCAAAGAACATGCACCCTGATCCCAACAAAGGTAGAAGAATCAGTAGAGCCAAAGTTATGCTCCGAAATTATGGAAGCAATAAGGATGCGGTCTTCGTCGATGCAGCGCGCTTTTGAAACTATCACCGTTTTGTTTCTGCGGTTGTAGACAATACGCACAAATGCATAACCAGCGCTTCAATCAATACAAATCACGTGGATACTGCAGAGGAGGTCGCTATCGTGCTCACCATGTATATATATTGCCAGTATGTAGATGCCCAGTATATTGTCAGTGATTCACAAACAGCAGTTCGAAATTCGGCAAATGTTAGGATTTCTCCAGTGGCGCTGAAACTCCTTACAAAAGGCAAAACCCACTCTGACAACCTAATTGCATGCACTCTCTGGTTTCCCGCCCACACACCCATTGACCACACGGAGGTCGATCTTAACAAGGTGGCGCACGACGAGGCTCCAGGTCTCACGTTCCGGGTAACGTCAGTGGTTGACATCACTCGTACGGACTCTCTTGTGGAGGAGTGGAAGTGGGGGGATACACTTACCAAATTCAACGACATTATCCAACAATATAAGCTTCGACGATGGGAATACTCCCCGCCTCACCCCAAGCTCAACCGGGCTCAGTCCGTTCAATGGCGGCAATTACAAACAGGCACCTACACTGATCCCGTAATTATGAAAGACATTTACCCCGACTTGTATATGACCAATTCGTGCAAGTATTGTAGTAATAGGGCCACATTAGCGCATATTCTCTGGGAGTGTCCAGCTTTAATTGGCAAACCGAGAAACGCAGCCTCCAATGAGAACCTACGGGAGCGTTGGCGGACCGCGCTGCTCGGCTCAGGAATAGATAATCAACTCTGGGCGATCCAGCAGGCCAAAGAAACTGCTGAGAGACATGGTCTCTCAACGAGCTTCTAGGTGGGAACCCAGCCTGGTAACCTGCAGGAAGTGAATAAAGTTGTTCACTCACTCAACACTCGCAAAACACCGAATGAAATGCAGCTGTGATGGGTAAATCCCAGAATAAAGCAAGCCACAAAAAATAAAAGGAAATTCTCAACAACCTGCTTGTAGCTGTAGGCCACAAAACATTGTACAGATTTTTCAGAAAAACAGCTGCTTACTTTCCGAAAAGTGTTAATGTTGTCGATTTTTATTTCTAAACCTGTTGTTTTACGTACTAGAAAGATAGTGCAGAAGACATATGCACTACAGTTTTAGTTCCGCGACAGGCGGCTTGCGAGCGTAAGCAGCTGCGTACTTCGTATCTTTCATGGACGTGGCTTGCGGCAAAAAAGAATGCAATAGGGCTTGGGGTCTCCGGAATCAATATTTCTAAGTGGTGTTAGCACCTTGAAAATGCGCACCACCACTCTCTCCGCGTGCCGTCCGAAGCGGTTATTCAGCAGCAATGGTGCTCGCTTTTATTCAACTTCATTTCTCCCATATACGCAGTTTTTTAACCATTACATATAAAACACACGTGTTTCAAGCAGCTGTTGTCATGCTGAAGACCACAGATTTTAGCCCTGAAAACCACTCCATTGGTATTTGGAAAAATAAAAAATATAGAAAATAGCTAAAAAAGGGAAGGCGCACTCGTCATTCTCTGAACAAACTCTCTTCATTGCGACGTCGTCCAACGAGAACAAGGGCCAAAGATATTTGGGTGCTCTATGATTGCAGAACAAGCTCAACATTGTTTAACATTCACTCTGATCGTTGCCAGTGCTTTATGTCTCCTGAATTTTGCCTCTCATTAGCCGATTCTTCCACATTTTTGCCGAGTTTCAGCTTGTATTATCTACGAGCACATACATATCTACAATAGGCGGCAATCCTCCTGGTAAGATTAGTTTTCCTTTAGTAGACGATCCTCCCTCTATCACCGATTTCTTTAATAATCTCCCTCCCCTCTCCGTCAAGAACCACCATTCTACGATTTCACTTCAACAAACACCCCTGTGCCGTGGCCGTATCGCAGAAGATGCAATGTCAGGGTCGCTGCGCCCCTAGAGGCGATGGGTGGCGAAACATAGAAACTCTCCCTTTGTATTCGCGATGAATGCGAAGGTCATAGGAAAGGAAGCGCGTGCAGGTGCAGTGTAAATAAAAGAGTTCGTGACGAGCATTGGAGCGAGGTGGGCGTTCTCTTCGGCGTTCTGTGCCCATTTGTGTGGTGGCTCTCCGGCGCGCCCGCTTGCAGCGCCGGTGCCGGGGCCGCTAAGACACGATATAACAGAACAGGCACTGGCAGAACGTCTGACTGGCCACTTTCCGACTATTCCTGTGGCTCCACCTGATGCGCTAATCTACCCACGCTCGCCTGAACCACCGCCAGGGCACCACTCTTCCTGGACAACCATTCAGACCACTGCATTGGGCGAGGAGCCTGTACTCGCACACGAGCTAAACGCTGCTCTGGCAATGACCAAGTGGCACAGCACCCAAGGCCTAATGACATCCCAACACTTATCAAATACTACGCAACCTAGGCAAGTCGGGACAGGAACGGCTGCTGAGGGCATTCAATGTGGTGTAGAGTCAGCGGTGGTAGTTTCTGCTCGGAAACCTGGTAAACCAGGCATGGTCATCACGTCCTACAGACCCACCTCGCTTACCCCTGCCGCCTGCAAGCTCATTGAGCAATGGCGTGCCAACTTTTTCGCGAGTGGGAGACGGGGGGGAGGGAGGCAAGCCGACCACACTCGTTAGCCGGGGTATATATTATATATATCAGCCAGGATACATAGTTAACTCGGTCCTGTGCTTGCTACCGCCAATTTATACCCGCAAAATTCATAATCTCATCTGCCCACATAAACTTCTGTCTCCCCCTAACCCGCTTGCCTTTTCTGGGAATCCAGTTAGTTAGCCTTAATGAATAGCGGTTATCTTGTCTACACGCTACATGCCCAGCCCATGTCCATTTCTTCATCTAGATTTCAACCATGATATTCTTATTCCCGTTTTTTACCCTAATCCACTGTGCTCTCTTCTTGTCTCTTAAGGTTACACCTACTATTTTTTCTTTCCATTGATCGCAGCGTCGTCCTCAATTTAAGCTTTTTTGTAAGCCTCCAGGTTTCGGCTCCGTTAGCTAAGTACCGGCAAGATACAACTGTTATATACCTTCCTCTTGATGGATAGTGGCAATCTACCTGCCATAGTTTGAGAGTGCTTGCCATATGTGCTCCACTCCATTTTTATTCTTCTAGTTACTTCAATCTCGTGGTTTGGCTACGCGGTTATTACCTGCCCTAAGTAGATATAGTCTTTTACAACTTGAAGTGCACTATTACCTATCTCGAAGCGCTGCTCTCTTCCGAGGTTGTTGTACATTACTTTCGTTTTCTGTAAATTAATTTTAAGACCAACCTTTCTGCTCTTCTTTTCTAACTTTTAAATAATGAGTTACAATTCATCCCCTGAGTTACTCAGCAATGCAATGTCAACGGCAAAGCACAGGTTACTAAGGTACTCTCCATTAACTCTTATTCCTAACTGTTTCCATTCTAGGCCTCTGAAAACCTCCTGTAAGCTCGCAGGAAATAGCCTTGGGGAGATTGTATCTCCCTGCCTTACACCCTTCTTGATTGGTATTCTCTTGCTTTCTTTATGAAGCACTATTGTAGCTGTTGATCCCCTGTAGATTTCTTCCGAGATGCTTATATATGCTTTATCGACGCCCGGTTTCCGCACTATCTGCGTGACAGCTAATATTTCGACTGAATCAAACGCCTTCTCGTAATCAATGAAGCTTATGTACAGTGGTTGGCTGTATTCTGAGCATTTCTCTATTACCTTATTGATAGTATGAATGTGGTAAATTGTTGAGTAGCCTGTTTGAAATCCTGCTTGTCCCTTTGGTTGATTGAATTCTAATGTTTTCTTAACTCTGTTAGCGATTACCTTTGTAAATAGCTTGTATACTACGGAGAGCAAGCTGATCGGCTTGTTTTCTTCAAGTCCTTGTCATCTCCTTTCTTATGTATTAAGATGATGTTAGCATTATTTCAAGACTGGTACTCTTCCCGTCAGGAGACACCTCGTAAACAGGGTGGCTAGGTTTTCTAACACAATCTGTCCTCCATCTTTCAGCAGATCTGATGTTACCTGATCCTCACCAGCAGCTTTGCCTCTTCGCATGCTCTCCTAGGCTTTTCCAACTTCTATCGTAACTGATGGGGTGTAATCTGGGTTACTCCTAGTTCTTATAGTATTATAATCGTGGTTGTCCCGGCTACTGTAAAACTCCTCCGCTATTTTAACAATCCTATCCATATGGTAGTTATTTTGCCTTCTTTGTCCCTTAGTGCATACATCTGATTTTCGCTTATCCCAAGTTTCCTCTTCGCTGCTTTGACGCTTCCTCCGTTTTTCAGAGCGTGTTCAATCCTCTCCATGTTATACTTTTTTACATGATACCTTGCGCTTATTAATCAACTTCGTAAGCTCTGTCAGTTCTATTTTGTCCGTTGTACTTGAGAATTTCATGCTTTTACACTTCTTAGTGAAATTCTTCGTTTCCTGGAAAAACTTGCCAATGTCCTGTCTAGCTATCGTGCCTCGAACTTCCACTGCACACTCCGTAATGATACTCGTCAGATTATCATTCATTGTGTCTACGCTAAGGTTGGTTTCCTCAATAAGAGCCGAGTACCTGTTCTGAAGTGAGAATCTGAATTCCAGTACTTTCCCCCTCAGAGCTAGCTCATTTATTGGCTTCTTGCGTATGAGTTTCTGTCGTTCCTTCTTCAAGTCTAGTCGAATTCGAGACCGTATCATTCTATGGTCATTGCATCGTCCCTTGCCAACCACTTCCACATCCTGCGCGATGCCTGGGTGTGCACTCATTATAAAGTCTATTTCGTCATTATTTTCGGCATTAGGGCTATTTTATGTCCACTTACGGTTTCCTCGTTTTGAGTAGAAGGTATTGAAAATCCGTAAATTATTGCGTTCTGCGAATTCTACTAGTAGCTCTCCTATGGAATTTCTAGTACCAATGCCATAATCTCCTACTGCCTGGTCTCAAGCCGGCTTCTTCCCTACCTTTGCATTAAAGTCTCCCATCAGTAAAGTACTGTGTTTTTACCTTACTCATTGCCAATTCCACGTCTTCATAGAAGCTTTCAACTGAAGCGTCGTCATGGCTGGATGTAGGTGCATAAGCCTGTACCACCTTCATCTTGTATCCCTCATTGAGTTTAATTACGATACCTATTACACTTTCATTAATGCTATAGTATTCCTCTATATTGCCAGCTATGTTTCTGTGAATTAGGAACCCCACTGCCAGTTTTCTTCTGTCAGCCAAGCCCCGATAGCAAAGGACGTGCCCATTCTGTAGCACCGTGTAGGACTGATCTGTCCTCCAAAACTCCCTTAACCCTATTATATACCATTTACCACCCTCTAGCCCCTCGAATAGTAAAGCTAGACTTGCCTCTCTAGGTAACGTTCTAGCGTTAAACGTTGCGAAATTTAGGTTCTAATGGCGGCCTGTCCGGATCCAGAGGTAATTAGCACCTTCTGCTGCGTTGCAGATCTGACCACCGCCGAGTTCAGTTGCTTCACAGCTGCTGGGGATTGAAAGCCGTGAGTTGATTGGCGTTTGCATGTGGGAGGTAGTGGCCAGGTACTGCACCAGGGGGGGCCAATCCTTCTCTGGTGAGGGAGTGCGTTACCGGCAGTGGTCACCGGTGAGGCCGCTCCCCAGGCCTCGTAATGCAGTTCCGTCACCAAGCAGTTTCTTTATCTAGTTGGGAACTGCATAGAACCGGGATTCGAACCAAAGACCTTTTGCGTGCAAAGCGGATGCTTTAACCACAACGCCATCGTCGCTATACATACATACAAACATATATATTGCAATACAACGGTTCAGCTGACGCTTTATTTAAGCAACAGCAAGATGGCGCCGATGAAGAAGAGGAACGGGCCGAAGACTGATGATGGTTATTGAAAGATGAGGAAGATGACGTCCAATGAATTCTTACACTAATTTCCCCCGTCGACGGAAGCAGCCAGTCTGGCCGCGAATTACGCTGTTGAACGCATACGATAGGGCTTGAGACGCGAAACGTGCACAATCTCTGTCCCGCGGCAGCGTTGGTTAGTGGGGACATGAACAGGTGTGACAAGGTAGTTCACCGGTGAGGTCTGTTCGACAACTTTGTAGGGGCCAAGATAGCGTGACTCAAACTTCTCGCATAAGCCAGGCGTTCGCGCAGGAGTCCACAGAAGTACATCGTCGCCAGGGCGGTAGAGAACGACGTGGTGGGTGGCATCGTAATGATGTTTGCGATCTTCTTGGCTGGCTTCGGTGTTTACACGGGCAAGACGACGGCATCGAGCAACATGGGACAGAAACTGGTCGCAAATGAATGCTGAAGAGTTGAGGGCGCCATAAGAGAATGAAACGTCGAGTGGTGATGTCGGTTGGCGTCCGTATACTAGGAAAAACGGAGAATAGCCTGTGGTTGGTTGAACTGACGTAATATATGCATACGTGACAAAGGAAAGTATGGCACCCCAATTGCGATGGTCCGGTCGGATATACATGAACAGCATGTCACACAGCGTGCGATGAAATCTTTCCGTTAAGCCATTGGTTTGCGGGTGATAGCTAGATGTTTTATGAACTGTTTTTGATGCATGAAGAACTTCACTGAGTGTGCTTGAAAGAAATGCCTTGCTCCGGTCGCTCAAAAGAACACGAGGGGCTCCGTGACGTAGGTAAAAGGCATTCAAGAAGAAAGCTGCTACCACCGAAGCAGTTTCTGAAGTGATCGAGGCCGTCTCAGAGTACCGGGTCAAGTGATCAACGGCGGTGACGATCCATCTCTTGCCATCTGATGTAGTTGGGAGGGGCACGAAGAGGTCAATTCCGATGACAGAGAACGGCTCTGATGGACAAGAAAGTGGTTGTAGGGTCCCGACTGGAGCAGTAGTGGGCCGCTTGCGGTGTTGGCAAAGTGCGCACGAGGCAATATATTTAGCTACCATCGTGGAAAGACCTGGCCAGAAGAATCGACTGCGCATGCGCTCGTATGTTTTGTAGTAACCCAAGTGTCCTGACGTCGGGTCGTCGTGGGAAGCGCGCAGAACTTCAGTGCGTAGTGCGCGTGGTACGACGGGAACGCATCGGTGGCCTACCAGGTGGAAAATGTATCGATATAGCACATCGTCTTCCAACTTGAATAGTCGGAGTTGTTTCCGGAGCCTGGCATTAGGGGAAGATGCAGCGCCGGTAAGCCGACCGATGATGTCAGTGCAATAAGAATCGGCTCGCTGGTGAGTTGTAAGTACTGACGGACGGAAGGATGAAGGTAGAGAAGAAATGGCTGATATCGACGAGGCACCCTCCGTATAGCCAATTTGACAAGGGGATGTGATGTGCACCGAAAACTGCGGCAAAGGGCGACGTGACAAAGCGTCGGCATCTTGATGTTGTCTTCAAGTCTTGTAGATGACGTCAAAGTCATAAGATTGTAATCGGAGAATCCAGCGGCCAAGCCGTCCGGACAAGTTTTTGATTGTGGATCACCAGCTAAGAGCATGGTGGTCTGTCCCAACAGTAAAATGTCGACCATGTAGGTACGGACGAAATTTTTGGGTGGACCAGGCAACAGCCAAGCACTCTTGTTCGGTTATCGAGTACCTCTTCTCTGCAGAGGTCAGAGTGCAGCTTGCATACGCGACAACTTTCTCGCAAAAGGCATGGTCACGCTGGAGGAGTACGGCGCCGATTCCTTGTCCGCTAGCGTCAGTGTGTAATATCGTAGGTGCCCTGTCATCGAAATAACAAAGCACCGGTGGGGATGTCAGTGCCTGCTTAAGTTCTTGAAATGAGGCTTCGCATTGATCATTCCAATCGAAGGAACCGGTACTAGCAAGGAGCTTGTGGAGAGGAGCGGCAATAGTGGCACAGATGCGAATGAAGCGGCGAAAGTACGATGCGAGTCCAAGAAAACTGCGTAGTTCTTTGAAGCGAAATGGTCGCGGAAAGTTGAGAACTGCGGAAATTTTGTACGGATCGGGCTGGATGCCATTTTTACTAACGAGATGTCCTAGAACTTTTATAACTGTGTTGCCAAAATGGCACTTCTTTGTGTTTAGTTGAAGTCCAGCATTGGAGAGACACGTGAGCACTATCTAGGAGTTGCAGATGATCAGCAAAAGTGGAAGAAAACGCGACGATATCATTGAGGTAGCATAGACAAGTTTTCCACTTGAGGCCATGAAGAACAGTGTCGATCATCCTTTCAAATGTGGCGGGAGTATTACATAGGCCGAATGGCATTACGTTAAACTCGTAAAGACCGTCCGGCGTAGAAAAGGCGGTCTTTCCTTTGTCTGTTTCGTCCATTGGTATTTGCCAATACCTGGACGGAAGGTCAAGGGTGGAGAAGTAATGGGCGCCTTGCAATGAGTCAAGTGCATCATCTATACGGGGCATCAGATATACATCCTTTCGGGTAATCTTGTTGAGCGCGCGGTAATCAACACAAAATCGTACCGATCCATCCTTCTTTTGTACGAACACAACTGGTGATGACCAAGAACTGGTAAAGGGTCGTATGATGTTTGTTTTTAGCATACCAGTCACGTTCTCCTCGATGATTTTGCGCTCGGCCAAGGAGACTCGGTAGGGAGGATGGCGTAAAACAGTCTGACCTTCAATTTCGATGCAATGATGCGCAACTGTGGTCTGTCCTAGTGCCGAAGCATTGGCGTCGAAGGAGGCCTGGTGTTTTGTTAGCAAATTTAGCAACGCCTCCCGTTCAGAAGCAGGAAGGTCAGGATTTATCCCGGGAGCAAAGGAGGAGGAAGTAACAGACTGGGCCTGTTGTGGCTGAGCTGTCAAGGTGTCAAGAGAGACCAAATATACCGGTTGGATATCCACATAACATGACACTGCAGAACCTTGGGGTAGGAGGACGGGCTCTGGGGTAGGGTTCAGGCCGAGGATTATCGCAGCACTGTCTTTGAACCGCACCAGGCTGGAGGGGACTACAACGCCGCGAGCTAGACAGCTGCTGGAAGGGGTGATAAGGACGTCATCATTGGAAATATTTGGAGAAGTGATGGTGATGAGTTGCTCATGACCCGGGAGCAGTATGGATACGGAAGCTGTAAAGAAACGCCATGGTTTTTCGTCGACGCGTTCGCTGCATTGATTGGTCTCGGTCATTTCGACTACACGTTGATGGCAAGAAATTAATGCAGATGCTGATGAGAGAAAGTCCCAACCTAAAATTAGTTCATGAGCACATGAAATTAAGACAGCGAAGCTGATGTGACGACAAATACCATCAATGAAGACACGCACTGTACATTGGGCCGATGGTCTAATTATTTCTCTATTGGCCCCAATCAAAAATGATCCAAGGTAAGATGTCTTCACTTTTCGCAATCGAGAACACAAGTCGGCACGCGTAACTGATATAGTTGCTCCTGTGCTCCAAAAACCAACACCCGCACACCTTGCACCGTTACCAATAACATGTTTGACGGTCGTTCAGGAGGACTTGGGTCATTTCGCCGCGATGCAATTTTTCCTCCAAAACTGCACTGTTTAGTTTTCCGATTGCTGGGCAGCCAGTGGTGATCGCTGGACAGGCCGAAGTGGTGAAACAGAGTGTCGGAGTGGCGAAAGGGAGCGTGGTCGGGATGCACGTGTACTGTTGGTCATGTTAGAAATGCGCACGGCATAACGGTGGCAACCTCGAGCACATGTGTCGTCTCGTTCAAAAGCGGCATCACCACGACGTTCATGTTGCTGCCGACGTCGTCATACCCGGAAAATGTGTCCCCGAATTCCACAGTAGTAGCAAATAGGCCGTGGGGCCCACCAGAAAGAATGGTAGGTTGGGTTCGGTGGACAGCCGTCTAGAGGTGCGAGATGTTCATGATCAGGCACAAGTGGTGGTACTTGAGACGGCGATGGTTGCATTGAAGCGATCTGTGCATACTAAGCGGGTTGGGGGCATGGTGTAGCACAGTGAGTGCTTTGAAACGCTGACATTTCTTTCCTAATAATGCCACGCAGATCGCTGGAGACGGGTTGAGCGGGAACATTGTTAGAAGGAGGTAAACTGCAGGCTTGCATTTCCTCACGAATTATGGCTCGAATGATGGATCGGAGCTCCATATACTGTTTGCCAGGTGGTTCTCAGAGAAGTCGGGTCACAGGCAGATTGACTGCAAGGTATCAAGCCGCTGACATACAGAGACGACGTCGGAAACCTTGGAAGGGTTGTGCGCGACGAGGGCGTTGAAAGCGGTAGGTCCGATACCCTTCAGAATGTGCCGGGCACGATCACTTTCTGACATGGTGTCGTCGATACGGCGGCAAAGTGCAAGCACATCCTCAACATAGAAAGCGTAGGACTCACCGCAATGTTGAACGCGTTCTTCCGGTTTCTTGCGAGCAACTTCTGAACGGACGGTCGGTGCTGCCGATAATGCGTCGGAGCTGGTCTTTGAAGGAATACCGATCGCGGACGTCGCTCTCATGATTCAGGAACCACGTCTTGGGAACCTGAGAGACGTAAAACTGGACGCGTGCTAATTTCGATGCCTCGTTCCAGTTGTTGTAGACACCTACGCGGTCATAGTAGTCGAGCCAGTCTTCGACATCTTCGCCAGGCAGACCGGAGAAGATTGGAGGCTTCCGAGGGGGGTTGTTGATCGGGCTAGGGTTTGCGGCTGGTGGTTGTGCCGGCGGGTGGTTCGGTTGGGCGTGCTTTTGCGCCATGGTGTCTGCTGGCGTACGCGACGTCCCGAACGGAGCTCTAGGAGCTGGCTTTGGATGGAGAGAGGTCGAAGAGATCGGGAAGCACCTTCCACCACTTGAAATACAACGGTTCAGCTGACGCTTTATTTAGGCTACAGCAAGATGGCACCGATGAAGAAGAGAAACGGGCCGAAGACTGTTGATGGTTATTGACAGATGAGGAAGATGACGTCCAATGAATTCTTACACTATGATTGATTGATTTGTAGGGTTTAACATCCCAAAACCACCATATGATTATGAGAGACGCCGTAGTGGAGGGCTCCGGAAATTTCGACCAACTGGGCTTACAATATATATATATATATATATATATATATATATATATATATATATATATATATATATATATATATATATATATATATATTATTGTCTGTTAGATCTCATTATTATTGGGTCAGAACACGGAAAAGCGAGCCCTTAGGCATACGCTTCTTTCCCTTATATATATATATATATATATATATATGTGACGTAAGAAGGTAGCGACGGTTGGTAGAAGTAGACGAGGAAGAAGTGGAGAATCGAATAAACATGCGTATGAGCCAGGCCACGTCACCCATTCATCATAGCGTCACACAAGTCGACAGGATGAAGACCTGGCCACCACTCATCAACCTTACATCATTAACGAAGCCACCTGCAGTACGCCTCAACTGAATATCGACCACAGAAGAGGTGATCTCAGGCGCATTCAGTTATGGGCACCATGACAGAACCATCGACTGAGCTCGACATCCCCAAGTACACCGGATCAGCTGACGACGGACCCGTACAGGACTGGTTCAACCTATTCGAGGTCCACGCCGCCGCTGCATCCTGGTCGGAACGGGAGATGATCATCAACTTCACCGACTACATCTCCGGTGAGGCATTCAAGTTTTACCTGACACACATATTCGAAAACGACGAATCATGGCAAAAGATCAGGGAAGAGATGATTACCCGTTTCAAAGAATACGATGAAGACCTGTTCATACCTCATCAGCGGAAGGCTTTTCAACTGACCCATCAGAGTTACGCGAAGTCTTCCCGCAGTAAGCCTATTTTCCAAACAAGATCTCAGAGAAAATATACCACCGTTGTACCATCGTATGACTCGTCCAAATACACTTCACGCATTACAACACCAACTAGGGACTTGCACGTCGCAGCAGAGAAGGTAATGCCACCGTATGCCGATAGGAATGTAGACCATTTTGCCAAAAGACCGGACTTACGGTTGGATTTTTCACGGGCAAATCGATCGGCATTTCCAATGTATTTACGGCACCATAATACTTCAGGTATTACTGAACAACCCGAATCACTTGATGCTTCGTGCCGCACACATGGCCCACACGGCTTCGGACGCGTGACGGCATTTACGCACGACGAGTTAGTAAATCCACATGAAACCAAACCAGACGACAAATGTTCACAGAAACATCATTCGTTCAAAGTATTCAGCTCAGCAGTTCCATCTCCTGTCATCAACTTTACTGATAAACCTGATGAAGCACCTCACAAGATCGTAGTATTTACGCATGACGAGTTAGTAAATCCGCACGAAACCAACCCAGACAACGAATGTTCACAGGAATCTCATTTGTTCAAAGTATTCAGTTAAGCAGTTCCACAGAGACAGAAGCATTCACAATCAGCATCTTGTGAAGAAAAGTCTTCTGCAGAAGCGTCTAGTGTTCATCAATTACAAGATCGAAGCGACGTGAATCCAGTATACAACCTCACTGCCAACATTGAAAACAAAAGCACAGGTGCGACTTCTGATGACACAAGTACTCTTCAGGCAAACACCAACAATGAACGATTTATGAATACAGAAGATTCAAGTGCACGAAACCCCACACATTGCTTTATGCCGGAAACATCTGCATTGGTTCACGTCGTAGAAGCCTGCGAAGGACTTGCTAAGAATCCTGACACAGCACGATCAATGTCACACCACAAGCAAGTCGACAAAACCAAAAAACTACAACGTCAACGTATACTTCAACATTGTCAACGACGAAAGGAAACCTCATCGAAACCACTTTTAAGGCTCAAAGAACATTGCAAAAAGGCCCATCGTCGTGGATACATTCTCCACCAAAGATCAAGAATGTGCCTTCCATCAAACCATCTGCGACATCGCCATAGGAAAATCTCCAAAAGCCACAAAAGCATCTCTTGTACTCGGCAGAAACACAGGCAGCACCCAATCAACCTCGATCAACGCACACGCAAGCTGCCTGCACGACCTGTGCCACGACGAAGAATTCCATGCCTACAATATTGGATCTGTCGATTGTGCAAGATGTTCGAACCTCGTTCGTTCTTTACAAAAATGTCAGCTGTGATTACCCTTATCTCTACGTCCAAAGCATTTTTGTGTTATCCAGGACGCAACCACCAGCCTCGCCCACCAGAACTCCTGCGTTAACCGGACTGCTGCACTCTCCCCTGAAGTCTGAAAGTTTACGGAACTTCCCTGGAGCACACAACCAATTGTGAACTTTGACATTTGTGACTTTTTAACCTCCCCTTGTTTACATTTTATTGTTCGTAATCCACGCTTTCTTTCGGGGGGAGGGGGAATCATGTGACGTAAGAAGGTAGCGACGGTTGGTAGAAGTAGACGAGGAAGAAGTGGAGAATCGAATAAACATGGCGTATGAGCCAGGCCACGTCACCCATTCATCATAGCGTCACATATATATATATATATATATATATATATATATATATATATTTATTTATTTATTTATTATATATATATATATATATATATATATTGTGGGAATTTAGTATACCAATCCTCTTCATCTGTACGTTATCATCATTATCATGTGTTGTTCATGCATCCTCATCGTTGTGACGTATCATCATCCTCATCATCATCTTGGTTCGTGCATCTCAAGTGTCGGCTGCCGGTTCCTCGGGCATAATAAAGGTCTTCAAAACCAAGACTTCATACGTGATGGAGGTGCTGTTAGATCCCTCGTCATCCTCTCGACCACTCTACCCCCTGGAGCTACGTTCAGGGTCGCCGCTTGGGCCAGGTGTCCGGAAATATGTCGCACCAAGAAGAGGTCGGTGCTGCAACCGTTCCCCCTCCACCACCGCGTGCTGCACCCTCTCACGTCACTGATAGCCTCCAGCGTGAGCCCCATCCCTTTGCTGCTATGCGCGGGGAAGATGTGGAGGAATGGCTGGACGATTTCGAACGTGTCGGCGCTGCTAACCGGTGGGATAACACCTACAAACTCGCTTACGTGTCATTCTACCTCACGGGTGTCGCGAAGTCGTGGTTCCTCAACCACTTCATCGACATCTCCGACTGGTCAGCCTTCAAAGATCAGCTTCGCCATGTCTTTGGCACACCGACTGTTCGTTCGGCTCTCGCAAAGAAAGCTCTCGCGCTCGGAAACAGCACATCGGGGATGTCCTTTCACTTTGCCGCCGGGTTGATACCCCAATGACAGAGTCAGACAAGGTACGCCAGCTTCTTAAGGGAATTGCACCCGTCGCATTCAATGCCCTTGCAATCCAGAATCCGGCTACTGTTGCTGACGTTGCGACAACCTGTCAGCGCCTCGAAGAACTCGAGTCTATGCGCCCACAACCGGACAGTGACACGGCCCGTATTACGGCAGATCCAAACCTACGAGACACAATAAGGGTGATTATACGCAAAGAATTAGAATCAATGGGATTCACAGTACCTTCAGTGTGTCCCATTAGGTCTTCTTCAACGTCATTGCGGGATGTCATCAGGGAGGAGCACACGTCCATGACCTACATGGCCCACCTGCAGCCCACTGTCGCTCGTACTCTCCCATCGTTCTCACATGCCTTCGCCGCACCATCAGGCACCGTCAGCTCGACGTCGCCGCCACCAACGTACGCGTCGGTTGCTGCCGCACCTCCCAGAAGCTTTCCCACGAGCTTTCTATCACCACCGCCTCAGCCATCATCTGTCCCTCTCACTGCTCTCTCTTCCGGTGCATCTAACACAAGCTACTTCCCTCCTTATCAATCGACTCGCCCTACGTGCTATTATTGCGGCTATCGTGGTCACATTTCACGCTTTTGCCGCAAGCGCCAGCAAGATGAGCGCCGAGGGTACGACATACGCGAACGAGACTATACCGCAGGAGCCCTGTACCAGGGCCGTCGTTATTCGTCACCACCGCATCGATCTCCATCTCCACCAGCATCCGGTGAACTACGCAGTAGTCATCGATTAACCAGACGCCGTTCACCATCGCCCTACCGTCGCTCCTCTTCTCTTCAGCCTGCTTCCCTCGCTTATGATCGGCGTCCGGAAAACTAAGCGATGCAGTTTTTGGAGGACAAACCGCATTCCAACACAGTACTTCAATTCCTCCAGCGCACCCTTACAATATCATTGCAGTCTCAGTTGAGGGAGGGGACATTGATGCTTTGGTGGACACTGGGGCTGGGTTTTCTATTATTCGTGCTGATCTGTGTACCCGTCTTCGAAAAGTCACGACGCCTTATGATGGACCAACACTGTTACAGCCCAGGGAACAATGATTCGCCCTTCCGCTCTCTGTACTGCCCGTGTGCTAATCGACGACATTCTTCACCATATACAATTCGCTGTGCTATCCCCGTGCTCCCACGAACTCATTTTAGGCTGGGACTTTCTTTCATCTGCTTCGGCGGCTATTTGTTGTGCACAACGTGTCGTCCATCTTACAGACACAGACCACTTGCTTAGTGACGAAACCTACAGGCCACTTCAACTCCTCGCTGCTGGAGACATCGAGTTACCCCCAAATGAACATCAATTAGTCACTGTTTTGTCCAACTACGTTGACTCTGGTGACATTTTGGTCACTCCATTGCCCCGTTGCCTTAATAAAGGCATAGCTCTCGCATCAGGTGTGGCTCGCTTCAACAATGGATCAGCTGTCCTCGCTGCTACGAACACCACACCAGATAAAATTTTACTGCCGCGGGGCACTACTGTCGCCTGCGTTGCCGATCTGGAGCCTGTGTGCGTCGTGCCTCTTACCCCTGCCTCCCCTGAAGGCCATCCTGGAGATCATGCTGCTTCCTCAGCCTTTACAGCAGCCATCAACAAGGACTTGACAGACTCGCAGAAGCAGCAGCTGCTTGATTTGTTGCGAAAGCATGCAAACTCTTTTGACGTTCATTATTCCAGCCTGGGTCAGACTAGTGCTACAGCAGATCGTATTCAGACCGACGGAACATCCATTGTGCATCGTCGTCCGTACCGCGTCTCCCTAGCCGAACAAAAAATCATTGAGGAAAACGTAGACGATATGCTGCAACGGGAGATAACCCGACCCTCAACCAGCCCTTGGTCGTCTCCAGTGGTTCTGGTGCGTAAAAAAGACGGTTCCGTACGATTTTGCGCCGATTACCGAGCACTCAATAAGATCACTAGGAAGGACGTATACCCCATGCCACGTATCGACGACGCCCTCGATTTCTTACAAGGTGCTGAATTCTTTCCAAGCCTCGACTTGCGTTCCGGCTATTGGCAAATCCCCATGCACGAAGATGACAAAGAAAAAACCGCGTTTGCAACCCCGGACGGCCTATACGAATTCATGTTATGCCATTTGGTCTATGCAATGCGCCCGCAACTTTTGAGCGCTTGATTGACACCGTACTGCGTGGCCTGAAATGGAAGACTTGCCTATGTTACCTCAATGACATTGTTGTCTTTTCATCGACGTTTCCTCAACATCTGCAACGCTTGTACGAGGTTCTGAATTGCCTTGTGGGCGCTGGTCTTCAAATTAAGACCAAGAAGTGCCATTTCGCCAGCAGATCTATCAAGGTCTTCGGTCATGTTGTGAGCAAGGACGGAATTCGTCCAGACCCTGATAAAACTGCTGCAGTGCTTCGCTTCCCTCGCCCTGACAAACCGAAAGATTTGCGAAGTTTCCTTGGTCTCGCCTCTTACTTTCGGCGATTCATACAAAACTTTGCCTCCATAGCCGCACCACTCCATAAGCTACTTGCTTCTGGTACGCCCTTTCAGTGGTCAGGAATGTGAATCGGCTTTCGACAGGTTGAAGAGTGCCCTCACGACCTATCCTGTACTTTCTCATTTTCACGATGGTGCACCGACCTTCCTCCATACAGACGCTAGCGGCCACGGTTTAGGAGCCGTCCTCCTCCAGCGCGACAACTCTTCGCGAGAGCAAGTCGTTGCGTACGCCAGCCGCGTCCTCTCTGCAGCCGAGAGGAACTACACGATCACCGAGAAGGAGTGCCTCGCCAACGTTTGGTCAGTGCAGAAATTTCGTCCCTATCTTCACGGCCGCCATTTCACCATTGTGACCGACCACCACGCTTTATGTTGGCTTTCGACACTCAAGAACTTGTCGGGACGCCTCATCTGCTGGATTCTACGCCTACAACAGTATGACTTTGACATCGTATACAAGTGTGGCAGAAAGCATAGCGACGCCGATGCTCTTTCTCGCTGCCCACTACCAGCAGCTCCCCTCAGCGTTTCCGCAATCACTTTGCACAACACACCCTCGGAGTCCACGTCTACGGCTGTTTGCTCTCTCGCCTCTATGGACCAGCTGCCTTCGGACGACCCGCACGATTTTTCTTCTCGACAGCTGGCTGACCCATACTGTCGACGTATATAGGCTACCTCAATGGCAGTTCCCGTCCACCTAATGCGAGGCTTCATCGCCAACTCTCGCAGTTTAAGCAGGAAAACTCGGTGCTGTACCGCAAAATTTACCATCCTGACGGTCAGCGCTGGGTTCCCGTTCTACCCCGATCGCTTCGGTCCGAAGTCCTCAGAGCACTTCATGACCATCCGACGGCTGGTCACCTTGGTTACCACAAAACCTACGATCGCCTTCGAAGTCGGTTTTGTTGGCCAGGTATTACCACCATTGTAGCTCGGTACATTGTGTCCTGCACTACCTGCCAATGTAGAAAACTACCCACATCTGCTCCAGCCTGTACACTACAGCCTCTTCCATGCCCAGCCACACCATTCAAAGTTGTAGGCATCGATTTTTATGGCCCCCTTCCAGTCAGTGCTGCTGGAAACCGATGGTTAGTAACAGCCGTTGAACATTTGACGCGCTACGCCGAGACGGCATCCGTCACTACCGGTTCAGCTTCTGAAATTGCTGACTTCATCCTCCGAGCCATTATACTGCGTCATGGTGCTCCACGTGTATTGCTTAGCGACCATGGAAAGGCCTTCCTTTCACAACTAGTGAACGAACTTCTTCGCGCCTCTGGCACAACTCACAAGACTGCCTCTAGTTATCATCCCCAAACTAACGGCCTCACTGAGCGATTCCACCGCACTCTTGCTGACATGATCGCCGCCTACATTCAACCAGACCACAAGAACTGGGATGTAGTTCTACCATTCGTCACTTTCGCCTACAATACGGCTATTCAGCGGACAACCGGCTACTCACCATTTTACCTAGTTTATGGACGCTCCCCTACTTCTTTCCTGGGCGTCTCTTTCTTTACCTGCCATGCAGATTCATCTCCATCCTCTTCAGAGGAATACGTTTTACGGCTCGCAGAGAGCCGCCAACGTGCTCGTATGAACACTGAAGCCCGACAGCAAGACAGAAAGCTGGTTTATGATGAATCGCATCGTGCTGTATCATTTCAACCTGGAGACGAAGTGCTCCTTTTGACGCCTATTCGCACACCTGGTTTGTGCGACAAATTTCAGCCACGATTTATCGGGCCGTACACAGTTCTTGAAGAAACTTCACCAGTGAATTATCGCGTGACACCACTTGTAGCCCCAGCAGATCGCCGTTATCGAACTACTGAGGTCGTCCATGTCTCCCGTATAAGCCCTTCATGCGACGTTCTTTGTCCCCTTGACTTGCCGCGGCCAGGCTTGCCGCTTTCACGTGGGGGGAATCAGTGCGGGCATTTAGTATACCAATCCTCTTCATCTGTACATTATCATCATTATCATGTGTTGCTCATGCATGCTCATCATTGTCACGTATCATCATCATCTTGGTTCGTGCATCTCAGCTGTCGGCTGCCGGTTCCTCGGGCCTAATAAAGGTCTTCAGAACCAAGACTTCATAATATATATATATATACCTACTTACGTTACACGATTCCCCCTCCCCCCGAAAGAGTGCGCGTGTTGTATCATAAAATGCATAATGAATGAGCAGTACAAGAACGCAAAAAAAACATCGAAATGGGCCGTAGGTGCACATCACATTGAAGTTCCCTAAGATCGCACGTAGTCTTCACAAGAGAGGGCAGCAATCCGGGGTTATCAAGTGCAGCTCCGGTGGGCGAGGCTGGCTGTTATGCTCTGGACAACATAAACATGCTTTGAGCGTGGAAACAGAAGGAGATACAGCCGGTATTCTTGCAAAGAAAGAACTAGGTTGGAGCGCTTTGCAGGATTGAATGTTTCGTAGGTGCCACATTTTTTGTCGTGGGTCATACAAACGCCATGCATGCAGTTTGCGCACCCGTTGATTGTGGCTGATTAGGCGCTGCTTGTGTTCCTGCAGAGCACAAATGGTTGTTTTGTGGCTTTTGGGGAGTTTTCTATGGTGATAACGCAGATGTTCAGGCCGAAGGCGCAATCTTGAAAGCTGCTGCAGAAAAGTTCCTTGGCTTTCCTTTCCAAGCTGGATCAGATGCGGAATCAGTCTTTTCTTTTGTGATCGTTGTTCTCGACATTCTTTAAGCCGCAAGTATGCTTGCGATGTAGCTTTAGTTCTTCGTTGTCCTTGTTGGTGTGGCCGTTCTAATTTTTGGGGTTCTCTTTGTTGTTTTTGTTGGCGTTGCTGATGTTGCTGTCGAACGCGTTGCGGTGGGAGCCATTCTTGAACATCAGGCCGGTTTTCTTGACAACTTGATCTGGTGTCTAGTCGGCAGCTGGTAGTTTGTGGGCTGTTGTAATTCTGTTCGGGCAGTGAAGATAATGCTTCAGGGTTGATAGACAGCTCTTTAGAAGCTTCTTCTACACTGTTCACTACGAAGAGCTCTTGCGCCTGGCAGCGTGCGGTGTTCCATACGTCTGAGCCTTGTGCTTTGCTTCGATTGTCTAAGGTGTGTGCACCGGACGGTAATGAATGAACCCGTCCTGAAAGAGCATGGCTTGACCGGGTATTTTCGTGAAGCGTCAGGTCATCTACCATAAATACGGCGTCTTTATAAGGCAAATGGTGAGCCTTAGGAGTGCTTGAAGAACCGCGTGATGAAAACCGAGATGGTGAACCACGTATGCGAGACGAAGAGTGAACGGCATCAGGTGGTTGGGCAACGTCTCGGGTCATATGCTGAAGCGATGACTTCGCAAATGCCGACTTTCGTGCAGAAACGAGGCACGCTCGATGGCTGTGTTTTTCCCCAAATACGCATGGTCGTCTGCCACTTAACTCATGTGCCACTTCGTCTTTTGTCAGAGGTCGAATCTTGTTGCGCGTTGGAATGGTTGAAGACTGTCTGTAAAATTGACGACTGAGTGCAATTGTCTGTGGATGGTGGGTTACAAGCAAGTCTTCGCCGTAGTCGTCATCGTATTTTTTAAACCAGACGATCATTTCTTGTTTTATCTTTTGCCAAGACTCATCGTTGTCGAATATGTGGGTGAGGTAAAATTTAAATGCCTCACCGGTGACGTAGTCGCTGAAGTTCGTAACCATTTTCCGTTCCGACCAAGATGCAGCGGTAGCGTGGAACTCGAACAGGTCGAACCAGTCCTGTACAGGTCCATCGTCCGCTGCTCCGGTGTATTTGGGGATGGGAAGGTCGGTCGATGAATCTGTCATGGTGCTGGTCTCTGTGTGCGGCTAGGAGGTGATTCCGTAGTCGATGTATGGTCAGGGCGTCTTGTGTAGAACTGCGTCGATGATGAGACACTGATGAAGGGGCTGGGAGGTTTTCATCCTGCCGACTCGTGTGACACTACGATGAATGGGAGACGTGGCCTGGCTCATACCCCATGTTTATTCCAAAAGCACTTCCTCCTCATCTGCTTCTACCAACCGTCGCTACCTTCTTACGTCATATATATATATATATATATATATATATATATATATATATATATATATATATATATATATATGCGCCATCGAATGAGGTAAAGTCGCTCTCCCCCCCTCCTCGTGAAAGAGACCGGTACGCCACCGGCATAGTGCTTCACACAAAAATAATGAAAACTTTTAGCAGGGAGGTTGCACTAGCTATCTCATCTTGTTTAGCAAATGAGTTTCTTTGCATTCAGCAATACACATGGGTAGCCAACACCCATGTCTTCAAATATAGAGATTTGCCACACTCGCATTTCTCCTCCTGGCAGATTAGGGTGAAGAGATAGAGTGTTCTATGAAACAAAGGACTACGCGACTTAAGGAGCAATGCACTCAGTGTAGGTCTGGATGTGTTGGCAACCTTCCCTTCAAAATTTTCAAGTACTATTTATTTCTGTTATTCAAGCAATGTGTGGGGTTTCGTGCACTTGAATCTTCTGTATTCATAAATCGTTCATTGTTGGTGGTTGCTTGAAGCGTAGTTATGTCATCAGAAGTCGCACCTGCGGTTTTGTTTTCATTATATGCAGTGAGGTTGTATACTGGATTCACGTCGCTTCGATCTTGTGATTGATGAACACTCGACGCTTCTGCAGAACACTTTTCTTCACAAGATGCTGATTGTGAATGCTTCTGTCTCTGTGGAACTGCTGAACTGAATACTTTGAACAAATGAGATTCCTGTGAACATTCGTTGTCTGGGTTGGTTTCGTGCGGATTTACTAACTCGTCATGCGTAAATACTACGATCTTGTGAGGTGCTTCATCAGGTTTATCAGTAAAGTTGATGACAGGAGATGGAACTGCTGAGCTGAATACTTTGAACGAATGATGTTTCTGTGAACATTTGTCGTCTGGTTTGGTTTCATGTGGATTTACTAACTCGTCGTGCGTAAATGCCGTCACGCGTCCGAAGCCGTGTGGGCCATGTGTGCGGCACGAAGCATCAAGTGATTCGGGTTGTTCAGTAATACCTGAAGTATTATGGTGCCGTAAATACATTGGAAATGCCGATCGATTTGCCCGTGAAAAATCCAACCGTAAGTCCGGTCTTTTGGCAAAATGGTCTACATTCCTATCGGCATACGGTGGCATTACCTTCTCTGCTGCGACGTGCAAGTCCCTAGTTGGTGTTGTAATGCGTGAAGTGTATTTGGACGAGTCATACGATGGTACAACGGTGGTATATTTTCTCTGAGATCTTGTTTGGAAAATAGGCTTACTGCGGGAAGACTTCGCGTAACTCTGATGGGTCAGTTGAAAAGCCTTCCGCTGATGAGGTATGAACAGGTCTTCATCGTATTCTTTGAAACGGGTAATCATCTCTTCCCTGATCTTTTGCCATGATTCGTCGTTTTCGAATATGTGTGTCAGGTAAAACTTGAATGCCTCACCGGAGATGTAGTCGGTGAAGTTGATGATCATCTCCCGTTCCGACCAGGATGCAGCGGCGGCGTGGACCTCGAATAGGTTGAACCAGTCCTGTACGGGTCCGTCGTCAGCTGATCCGGTGTACTTGGGGATGTCGAGCTCAGTCGATGGTTCTGTCATGGTGCCCATAACTGAATGCGCCTGAGATCACCTCTTCTGTGGTCGATATTCAGTTGAGGCGTACTGCAGGTGGCTTCGTTAATGATGTAAGGTTGATGAGTGGTGGCCAGGTCTTCATCCTGTCGACTTGTGTGGCGCTATGATGTATTGGTGACGTGGCCTGGCTCATACGCCATGTTTATTCCGTTCTGCACTTCTTCCCTTCCTCTGCCTCTACCTTCAGTCACTACCTACTTACGTTACATATATATATATATATATATATATATATATATATATATATATATATATATATATTGCCACCATTGATGAACGAGCCGCTGTGGCTCATACACGTTTTGGGCTACGAAGAAGAAGAGAACATTTTCGTTGCTCTGGTTCGGGTGAACTCCTGGCTACAGGTCTTGTTTTTGCTCGCGACATTACTGGTGGAGGTGCTGGTTACGTGTACTTCGGCTGTGACGGCCATCGTGCAGACAGCTACATCTCCCAGAGCAAGAAGCAGCCGCCGCCTGCGTGGGTTACCCCCTGAATTTGGTCCCTTGACATCAACACCCAGAAAGATGGCAACTCCGATGACAAGCCAGGCGGTCCAAACCAGCGATGCCCATGGTTCTCTTCTCGCCCATGTTTTTCATGCGCCACATACACCAAAGCCGCTCCATGGAGACATCTTTGAGGATGTTGATGACTGGCCAGACCACTTTGATCGGGTTGCCAGTACCAACGAATGGGATGATGTTCGCAAGCAGCGCTGAGTTTACTTATACTTGGAGGATTCTGCAAAGGCGTGGTACGAGAACCACGAGGGCTCCTTTGCAACCTGGCAAGAGTTCAGCCGTCAGCTCTGTGACGTCTTTCGGAACACCGAGAGGAAGGAGAGGGCTGAACAAGCCATATCCTTCCTGCAGAAACCAGCGGCCGAACGAACGAGTATCCATGTTTGTCGAGGACATGCTTCGGCTCTTCAAGAGCGCGGACCCTGCCATGCCCGGTGAAAAGAAGGTGCGGCATTTGATGAGCGGAGTAAAAGAACAGCTTTTCGCTGGGCTCGTGCGCAATGCACCAACAACAGTCGCCCAGTTTGTCAGTGAGGCGACCACTATGGAACGTACGCTGCAGGAGCAGTCGTCACAATACGAACGCCAGATCCCGGCCACCGCATGCTCTATCGGCTCTGACAGCGAGAGACAGTCCCTCACAGACTTCATTCGAAGTATTGTTCGGGACGAACTGCGACAGCTTCAGGCAGTGGATCCCATCAACCTGTGTCAGCCCTCGCGGATGTAATCAGACAAGAAGTCCGGCAGGCCGTCACATCCCTGACCCCAATCGCACCGCCGATTCCCGAGGCCCCCGTCCTGACATACGCAGCGGCATTGCGATCCCCTGCGCCACCGGCTACAGATCCTGCTATGCGGCCCAGGTACCAGGCTATGCAGTCATTCCACGCCACTGCTTCGAGCCCGCCTCTCGGCTCAAGGTTCCCGAACACGCCCACCTATCTGCAGTCTACTTCAAGACAAAGTGTGGTAACAAGGCAATCACGTGGCACACCTCGGATAACCGTCCGCTCTGCTATCACTGCGGCGAAGTGGGTCACGTATACAGGAACTGTCAATACCGGCAACTAGGTCTCCGCGGCTTCCAACCTGATGCTCGATGCCCGCGCTTCGGTGAGCGCCCCCGCGAAATCGAAGCCTATGTCACGGGCCAGCGAACACCTTCGACTGTTCAGCACCACCATTCGAGATCACCGTCACCTCGCCGGTCTACGTCACCCAGTTTGCCCTTATTGTCTTCCACTCCTTTCAGGAGCCGGTCATCAAGTCCCCGCAGGGGAAACTAGGAACGGCGACTTCTGGGGGTGAAGTCGCGGCCCGGCGAACTGTAAAAGACCCTCATTCGACGCAACGACCAGACGAGGACCATTCCGGTTTTGCCGTGTTCCCTGACAGCAGAAAGATTGTTTCTGCCGAAATCGCCGTCTTCGTCGACAATCATGCTGTGAACGCTCTCGTCGACACCGGCGACGACAATTCCATAATCAGCGCGCCACACTGCCATCTGAACTGAGGAAGGTTACCACACCATGGCAAGGACCCCAGTTGCGCACGGCAGGGGGCCATCTGGTGATGCCTACCGGTATGTGCACGGCACGTATTTGTATACGTACGTTGACATTTGCGGGCTTTTTCCTCGTATTGCGCGTGTGCTCTCGGCCAGTCATTCTCGGAATGGACTTCCTTCACGAATACGGTGCCGTCATCGACCTCCGTGAATTACTTCTGTCGTTCTAAGATCTTTTTTTGCGCTGCAACTGACAGTACACCATTCCGGAAAAGAGCGCTTCGTGTTACCGACGATTCTCTGACTCTCCCACTTCGAAGCAGCCTCTTTGTCGAAGTAGAATTGAGACAGGACATGTCTGACGCGGTAATTGCAGAGGCCAATTTGTCTCTCCTTATTTCATGACAAATCTGTGTAGCCCGAGGAATCATTCAGCCTAGCAACAGGCATCTTCACCTGCTGGTCCCGAACTTCAGCGACGAATATCTCCACCTAACGAGACACACTGCCATTGCATATTGTGAAGAACTTGCCGATGCCGATGGTTCGCCTACGTTAGCTTTATTTTCATCGAATGGCCACCCTGACGAGGCCTTCGTGAGCACTCTCGACGTAAACAAGAGACTACCTTCGGCTCAACGAGAAAGCCTTTTGCGTTTACTGGGCTCAATTCAAGACTGCTTTGCCACTACGTCAAAGGTTAAACAGACACCCCTTGCTCAGCACCGTATCATCACGGAACCCACCGAGAGACCCATCCGACAACACGCCTATAGGGTGTCGCAAAAAGAGCAAGACGCTATACGTGACCAAGTCCAGCAGATGCTTCAGGACGACGTCATCCAGCCATCAACCAGTTCCTGGGCTTCGCCAGTTGTGCTAGTAAAGAAAAAGGACGGTACGTTGCGTTTTTGCATTGATTACCGTAAACTGAACAAGGTCACCAAAAAGGACGTTTATCCTCTACCCCGGATAGATGACTCGTTGGACCGTAGACGCAACGCTAAATATTTTTCTTCCATGGATTTACGTAGCGGCTACTGCCAAATCGCCGTGGATGAGCGCGACCGCCAAAAGACGGCGTTTATTACTCCCGACAGCCTGTACGAGTTTAAAGTGTTGCCTTTCGGTCTATGCTCAGCGCCAGCTACTTTCCAAAAAATGATGGATACGGTTCTCACAGGGCTCAAATGGCAATCATGTCTTGTTTACCTTGATGACGTCGTGGTCTTTGCAGACACGTTTAAACAACACGTCCAACGCCTTCATGCACTACTTCAGGAAATCAGAACAGCGAGGCTTTCCCTCAAACCCGAGAAATGTCATTTTGGATATGAAGAACTGAAGTTCCTTGGTCACGTTGTGAGCCATGCCGGCATCCGCCCAGATCCGGAGAAAACCCGTGCTGTTGCCGCCTTTCCCGTGCCCACAAATAAGCGCGACCTACGCCGATTTCTGGGGCTCTGTGCGTATTACAGTCGCTTTGTCAAAAACTTTTCGAAGATTGCTGAACCCCTCAACAAGCTTACAAAAGACGGTGTCTCAATTGTTTGGGGTCTCAATCAGTGCCATGCGTTCGACACCCTCCGAAACCTCCTCCAGGCTCCACCTGTACTGGGTCATTTTGACGAAAACGCTGACACGAAATTACACACTGACGCCAGCAACGTTGGACTAGGAGCAGTATTAGTTCAGTGTCATAATGGCGTAGAGCGCGTGATCGCTTATGTGAGCAGAACGTTATCCCAAGCAGAGAAAAACTATTCTGCAACCGAAAAGGAATGCCTCGCTGTTGTCTGGGCCATAACAAAGTTCCGCCCATACTTGTATGGCCGCCCATTCAGGGTAGTTAGCGACCCCCCTTCCCTTTGTTGGCTCGCAAATCTCAAAGATTCCTCAGGTCGTCTAGCACGATGGAGCCTTCGGCTACAAGATTTTGATGTCACCATCGTCCACAAATCTGGGCGGAAACACACCGACGCCGACTGTCTCTCACGTGCACCGGTAGAAAATGTCAACACTGACCTTGAAGACGACGACACGTTTCTTTCTGCCATATCGGCAACCCGCTTGGCTGAGCAACAGCGTCACGACTCGGAGCTCATTCCGCTCATTGACTACCTGGAAGCACGCAATTCCCACCCTCCTCGAAGCTTTGCACGCTCGCTATCCTCCTTTTGTTTCCGCGATGGAGTGCTTTACAAAAAGAACTATCATCCTACACATGCTATGTATCCGCTTGTTGCGCCAACTACGCTTCGTAGTGACATTTTACGTGTGTGTCATGATGAGGCATCGTCCGGACACCTCGGCTATACGCGCACGCTACAACGGATTCAACGCTCCTACTGCTGGCCACGTCTCGCAAAGACTCTGAAGCACTACGTTCGCACATGTCACGACTGTCAGCGACGTAAGGTTCCACCTTTACGACCAGCGGGACTACTGCAACCAATAGGCCCACCAAAGGCGCCCTTTCATCAGATTGGCATGGACTTGCTGAGGTCATTCCCCGCGTCTTCGTCTGGAAACCGGTGGATTGTGGTCGCTACCGACTACTTAACACGCTACTGTGAAACCAAGGCGCTTCCAAAAGCAACCGCAGCAGATGTCGCCCGATTTTTCGTGAACAGCATCGTCTTACGTCATGGTGCTCCAGCTGTCGTCGTAACTGATCGTGGGACAGCTTTCACCGCAGAGATGCTGCAGGAAGTCTTGCGATTAAGTGGCACGGAACATCGTAAAACAACAGCTTACCACCCGCAAGGAAACGGGCTGACTGAACGACTCAATAGGACAATTGCAGACATGCTGTCAATGTATGTGGACATCAAACACAAGAACTGGGACGCCCTACTTCCCTACGTAACTTTTGCGTATAATACTGCTGTTCACGAAAGTACCCGTTTCACACCTTTTCGCTTAGTCCACGGTCGCGAGGTCACGACGATGCTTGACGCCATGCTCCTGCTCGACAACTTAGGAATATACCGCACCGATGCCGCCAAATTCGCGCAGTGTGCAGAAGAGGCCCGTCAAATTGCTCGTCACCGTATTCAACATCACCAAACCGCAGACGCACGCCGCTACAATCTTCGTCACCGTGAAGGTATTTTCAAGCCCGGTGATGAAGTCTGGGTGTGGACCCCTATCCGACAACGTGGCCGTTCAGAAAAGCTTCTTCGCCGCTACTTCGGCTCTTACAAGGTCGTACGACGTCTCAGCGACATCACATACGAGATTCTCCCAGAAGGCAGTTCGAGACGTTCCCGTTTCACCCCGCGAACTGAAGTCGTTCACGTTTCACGGCTGAAATCATACTTTTCGCGCTGTGAATCGCCAGTGAGTGACTGAATTTATTCGTCTCTCCTTTACATTCTTTCCTATTTTTCTTATTTCTCATTTAACTCTTGGCTCCACAACCAACTACGTTATTCAGCCTTACGCCATTCATTTTGCTTGCATGGTATTTCATCTCGTTTTCCTTTTCTTTTTTTTTGCCTTCATGTACAGCGTCGAGACGATGCTTCTTGGGAGAGGGGGTAATGCCACCATTGATGAACGAGCCGCTGTGGCTCATACACGTTTTGGGCTACGAAGAAGAAGAGAACATTTTCGTTGCTCTGTGTCGGGTGAACTCCTGGCCGCAGGTCTTGTTTTTGCTATATATATATATATATATATATATATATATATATATTATATATATATATATATATCTATATATATATATATATATATATATATATATTATATATTATATGGTGTTGTAACGTCGAGAAAGGTTCAGACGTAGCTTGACGAAGGTGCTTTTGCTTTATGAGGCAGGTCTGGCTACCGGCGAGCCGCATGCGCGAGCTACTACTACAGCCACCGATCATCATCTTCTTCTTCAGTAATAGCAGAGCTTCCGTTCATAGCTCGGCATACTCACTCATGAGTACACTCACTCACACTCATTCATACTCATTTGAACATGGTGAGTGTGAGTATGAGTGAGTACTGATGAGTATGAGTAGGAGTGAGTAGAACGTGAGTGAGTATTCATGAGTATAAGTAAGAGTGAGTATGGACGTGAGTGAGTACTTTGAGTGTGAGTATGAGTGATTATGAACGTAAGTACTAGTACAGTGTGAGTATCCGTGAGTATGAACGTGAGTGAGTATTCATCGGTGTGAGTAGAAATGAGTGAGAGCTTGTGAGTGCGAGTAGGAGAGAGTATGAACGTGAGTGAGTATTCTGAGTGTGAGAAGGAGAGAGTATGAACGTGAGTTAGTACTCATGAGTGTGAGTAGGAGTTTGAACATGAGTGAGTACTGATGAGTGTGAGTATTCGTTAGTATGAACGTTAGTGAGTATTCATGAATGTGATTAGGAGTGAGTGAGAGCTCATGAATGTGAGTAGGAGTGAGTACGAACGTGGGTGAGTACTCATGAGTGTGAGTAGACTTGACTGCGAAGGCGAGTGGGTTGCTGTGAGTGTGAGTAGCAACGAGTAAAAACATGAGTGAGTTACTATGAGTGTGATAAATATTTGTAACCATCGCAACGGCGTCCTCAATACGGTGAAAATAACGGGCACTATGGCATGCAAGCTTCCTGTACGTAAAAGCCTTCAGTTAGTTTGGAAACTGGGGGAGCCATCCTACATCAGATGGGGGGGGGGGGCGAGGTGACCGCGCAAAACTCGAGTTGAGGGTAGCCGTCCATTTTATTGTAATTTGAATTTTCTAGGCTCAATAACTTTGAACTGTCTGTCCCTATAGCTACCGTTCTTGCTGGACTTACCTCCTGCGCTTCAGTCTACGCAACGCGCTGATTATACATGTAAAACAACAAGGGCTTGAGAAGCACTTTAACGAAAATCGCCGTGCGCGCCGGTTCAGAAAAAAGAAATGCACTGCGCAAGCGACTAAAAAAAAGCGCTGAAATGGCTCGCGAGAGAAAGCACATTGTGTGCGCAGCGATATTGCAGTTTCTATCTCTGCGTTGTCCCTTAAGTGAAGGTTGACTTGAACGAAAACCTTAAGTGATCTCATGACCTCTCAAGCGTGAAGCTGTGTGCAAACTTCGCCTTCTCAGTGCCCCATTAAGAAAAAAGAGGAAAGCTTGGAGGACGGTTGAACTTCGCCGTCAATAGTATAGTATGCGATAGCGTAATCGGACACTGTTCGCATCGCCGTTTCAATCTCACCCTCGCTTCACTTTTCGGCAGCTTATTATGCCTTCAACAGTGCAGTGATAATTTATTCTATCACTCACATAACGCGAGCTAGTAGAAAACACACATAACGCAACTCGTTAATTACCGTTTCATTCGGCTGTCCGCGATAACCCTGCGTACGCACACTGCCAACGAAAATTAACCGCGTCCGCAGATCCATAAATAAGGCCCCCTGCAATCGTCAGTGCACGCACGGAGCCAACGAAGTCTCCGCGTGAGCGCGACCCACAGAGGAAGGAAAACATTTCCGAAGATGCGCATAATTTCTCGAATGCAAAACTGCCGTACGCAACGCATTCCATCTGAAGGCGAGGCAGAGAGGGGAGGCGCCGTCTCGACGGTCGCGCCGGGCCACAAAACACCTACCAGTGGCCGGGCGGCCGGGGTGGTCGCGACGCCGCGGCGCCGACGTGGCGGCGAGGCCCCGGCGTTTGCCTGTCCCGCTAGTGCAGTCAGGAGGGGCTAGGGGCAGTGGAACGAACGAAGCGGCCGATGGCAACGTCTTGGGTTCTGGCGGGTAATCATAGCGGCGGCCGTGTAGTATACTGAAGCTGTCGAGAACGTCTCTATTTCGCGCACGTGCGTCGTAGCCTCCGAAAATGCATTTTTCAGTGCTTGTAACACATTACTGAAATTCTAAACGATGTCTCAGCGTTTCCTACGCGTCATGGCACACAAATGAATGTGCAGGTGCGTCGTAATTGCGCTGAGTCATTGCCTGTTTGTGGAGCCTACCGACCCTAAAAGAAAGCGACAATTGTTAAGCTCGATTGTTTCTTGAGTAACCTGAGTACACGTAACGCAAACCTCAATGTTAATATTCATCATCGGCCTGAAAACGTCCACTGCAGGACGAAGGCCTCTCCCATGATCCGCCAGTCAACTCGGTCCTGTGCTTGCTGCTGCCATTATGTACCCGCGAACTTTATAATCCCATCTGCCCACCTAACTTACTGTCTCCCCCTAACCCGTTTGCTTTGTCTGGAAATCTGGTCAGTTATGCTTAATGACCAGGTGTTATCCTGCCTACGTGCTACATGCCCGACCCATGTCCATTTCTTCTTCTTGATTTCAACTATGATATCCTTAACCGCGGTTTGTTCCCTGATCCACTCTGCTCTCTTTTTGACTCTTAAGGTTACAACTACTATTTTCCTTTCCATCGCTCTCTGCGTCGTCCTCACTTTAAGCTGAACCCTCTTTATGAGCCTCCAGCTTTCTGATCAGTAGGTAAGTACCAGCAAGATGCAGCTGTTATATACATTCGTTTTGAAGGGATAGCGACAATCTACCAGCCTTGAACTCAGAATGCTTGCCGAATCTTCTCCACCCCACTCTTATTCTTCCAGTTACTTCAGTCTCGTGGCTCGGCTCCGCAGGTACTACCTGTCCTAAGTAGACGTATATACCTTTTCCAACTTCAAGTGCACTGCCACCTATCTCGGAGCGCTGTTTTCTTTCGAGGCTGTTGTTCATTACTTTCGTTTTCTGCCGGTCATTTTGTAGATTCCAAGAGAAGGGAAAGCGGGAAAAGGGGAGACAAAGTTTGGTGGGCAGATGGGATTAGGAAGTTTGCGGGTATGAAGTGGCAACAGCAAGCAAAGGACCGAGTTGACTGGTGGAACAGGGGAGAGGCCTTTGTCCTGCCGTGATGATGATGAGTATGTGAATGTAAAAGTACGTGGGTGAGTGCACCTGAGTATGGGTAGGCGTAAGTATGAAGGTGAATTTTTATGTGAGTGCGGAGGTGAGTGAGGGCCTATGATCTTGAGCAGGTGCGAGTATGAAGGTGAGTAACTATGAGTCTTAATTGAGGTGCACGAAAAATTGAAGTACGAAAAGGAGACACCTGGCGCGTTGTCTCCAGGTGTCTTCCTTTTGTACTTCAATGTTTCGCACACCCCAGTTAACATGATTTACCAACTCGCCCAGCAGTCCGTGTTTCTCTAAGAGTGTGAGTAGGCGTTAATATGAACGTGAGCCATGAACTATGAGTGTGAGTAGGCGTTAGTATGAACGTGAGTGACTGTGAGTAGGCGTGAGTATGAACATGAGTGAGTACTCATCAGTGTGAGTAGTCGTGAGTATGAACGTGAGTGAGGGCCTAGAGTGTGAGTTGGCGTAAGTTGAACGTGAGTGAGTACTCATGAGTGTGAGTAGGAGTGAGTATGAACCTGAGTGAGTACTCTGAGTGTGACAAGGAGTGAGTATGAACGTCAGTGAGTACTTTGAGTGTGAGAAGGAGTGAGTATGAACGTGAGTGAGTAGGAGTGAGTGTGAGTAGGCGTGAGTATGAACGTGAGTGAGTACTTTGAGTGTGAGAAGGAGTGAGTATGAACGTGAGTGAGTACTCTGAGTGCGACAAGAAGGGAGTATGAACGTTAGTGAGTACTCATGAGTTCGAGTAGGCGTGAGTATGAACGTGAGTGAGGGCCTATGAGTGGGAGTAGACGTGAGTATGAACGTGAGTGAGGGTGAAGGCTGAAAAATTGTGGTGAGTATGAGTGAGTAGTCTCTCAAAGTGCTGACATATGATCAGGGTACAGGTTTTCATCTTCCATGAACCTAGTCAGTCTTGTTTGGATGACGTGCTCCATAATTTCGCTACACGAGATGTGATGGAAATGGGTCTGAGATGTTCAAGACTGAGATTTTTCCCTGGCTTAGGAATGAAGACCACATTGGCCTTTTTCCAAGCTTGCGATATTTCTCTCTTGTCCCAGCATTCTTGCATATAAGGTGCAAGTTGACGATGGGAGCCGTCGTCAAGATTCCTGAGCATTCTGTTGTTGATTTTGTCCGGACCGGTAGCCGTTTTTGTTTTAAGTCGGTTAATTTCAGCCCTGACTTCTAGAACCGCGATGGGGCTGTCTAAGTCCGGGTTTTCTGAACCAGCGTAGTCAAGGGAGCTTTTGAGATGCTGCGCAGCTGAGGTAGCGATCCCTAACCTCCGTTAATAATACCGTCGTCTGACCTTCATATTTATACACAAGCTTTTGAAGTTGCTGTCGGGCCTCCGACTTAGTTTTCTCTGGGTCTAATAGATGGCGTAGTAGCTGCCATGATTTAGCACTGCCAATCTCTCTATTCATCTAATCACAGATACTACCCCACTTTTGCTTGGTAAGTTCCAATGCATAATCTTCAATCTCTCTATTCATTGCAGCAACTTTCTTTCGGAGATTCCTGTCTCCTCTTTTTTCACTGATTTTTCGCTCCAAGTTTTTCTTTTTCTTCCACATACTTACAAAATGTCTATCAACAACTTCATCATCACCAGCGTCAATCTCTTCGGTAGCGTCCTGAACCGACTGGATCACCCCTTTACTTCAATCGTTAATATCATTTATGGGGTCCTGTTCCGACCTGATATTTCTAAAGGCCACCCAATCTGTAGTTTTAACTTTTTTCTTATTGGTCACCAGCGGGCCATTGGCAACGATAATCTGTAAAATTCTATGATCGCTACCTAGGTCTTCCTCGGTATTGCACCACGTGGTGGGCGGTGGCACTGCTGACCAGGGTAAGATCTGGCGTCGTGTCTTAAGATATGCTATTTCCTTTTTTCGTTGGCTGCATTGGGTCCATTATAAGTATCAGCTCATGTTGTTCAATTTCGTTCCACAAATTTTCTGCCCTTAACCTGGTTGAATTTATAACCCCATGCCGTGTGATGCGCAATAAAGTCGCCCAAAATCAATAGTGGACCGTTTGCTGAAATAACCTTCGTTTTCGCGAAATGATCACCAAAATTGATTTTGCGCTGCCTGGGGGAAATATACACATTCAGGATAAAAAGACTCTTCTCTTTGCGCATGCTAGGCACGAGTTGGACTAAAACATGATCGATCTGGGAATTCCCCGTCTCGTGCTGCAATGTCGTAATGTTTCTCTTTACAAAGGTCGTAAATTTGGTATCAGTACCCGACCCGGCAAAAGATTTGTAACCTGCTAATTTTGCATTCTTCCCACACTCCTGGATCGCAATGTCCTCCGGTTCGATTGGTGTTGGTAAGAAAAGATTGTAAAACCGCACGTTTACGCGAGGAAACCCCTACAGTTCCCACTGACAAATCATTTTACCCTCAAGGGTGCAGAGCCATCATGTTTTAGCTTGAACGCTTGCCATAGCCATTCTGATCTGTCGGTCCCTACTAGCGAATTCAGCCTCAATTTGCTCAATAGCGTTGCCTACTGGGTTCATTGTTGTAGTACAGCTTGGAGCATACCTTGTAATGACCTTGTTTCCACCTCAAGCTCTTCAATTCTCGCTCCGTGATTTGTCTTCAATTTCGGTTTTTTGGCCCTCTTCTTCTTTAAAGGCGGTTGGTTTGCTACCTGAGGTGTTTCCA